>CABFOV010002326.1:25867-53345 GCA_902141375.1 Timema poppense | reverse complement strand
GTCCCCGGAAGTGGTCCTTGATGGTAGGCATATCCAGGTCGCGGTGTAGAGTCTCATTCCGGACATAACAAGGTGCGCCCACAATGATCCTCAGACACACGCTCTGGAATGCCTGCATCCTCCTCATATACGTGTCCGCCAGGTGGCCCCAAGCGGGACACGCATAGTCGAGGATCGGTCTAAGAAACTGCTTGTACAGTGTCAGACCGCTCCTTGTGGACAGGGCGCTACGCCTGTTAAGCAGTGGGCCAGGACTCTCAGCCTTTGCCTCGACTTGTTGAGTCTCTCGTTGCAGTGTCGTCTCTAGGTCAGTTTGGTGTCCAGCGTAAGTCCCAGCTACTTAGCGCTGTCCGCCCATCTGATATGTTGTACAAACAGCCGGAGTGGGGCCGGCCTGTAGTACTTTCGTTTCCATGTGAAGAGCACTGCGGTGCTCTTCTCCGCGTTAATACTCGTTCTCCAGGTAGTCAGCCACCCCTCCAACTGCGTCAGGTGCGTCTGGAGTCGCCTCTTCCCCAGCTGCCCTCGGCACGACTCCGCTACTAGAGCCGTGTCGTCCGCATACAGAGCCAACTCGGTGTCTGGGGATTTTGGAATATCGTTCACATACAGACTGAAGAGCACATGGCCCACCATGGAACCCTGCGGTACTCCAGCCCGGATGCTTCTGACTTGGGAGGTGGCGTTCCAAAAGGTAGTGGAGACGGTACGGTGGTAAAGATAAGATTGAACAACCTTAACTAGGTAGAAGGGAAGGTTCAGGGAGAGGAGTTTGAAAAGGAGACCTTCGTGCCAAACACGGTCGAAGGCCTTTGCCACGTCTAGAAAGACAGCACCAGTCAGCCTGTTGATGTTGAAGTTCCTCGTGACCTGCTCCACGAGCCGGACAAGTTGGTGGGACGTAGCGTGTCCCGCCCGAAAGCCGAACTGCTCATCCACCAAGATGCCCGCCTCGCGAACATGTCGGGTCAGTCTCGTCAGTAGTAGTCTCTCGAACAACTTGCCCAGACAGTCGAGCAAGCTGATCGGTCGGTAGGACGAAGCTAGGGCCGGGTCCTTACCCGGTTTATGAAAGCAGAGGACGTTGGCGTGCTTCCAGAGCTTGGGGAAGTGACTCAGGAACAGGACGGCGTTGAATAACTCCACGAGGAAGTCAATCGCCTCCAAGGGCAGCTTTCTGAGGACCGCGTTACTGATACCGTCGGGTCCGGGGGCCTTGTTTAATCTTAGAGCGGCTATCGCCCGTGACATTTCTGTCACCTCCGTGGGTTCAGGTTCATCCAAGGGTCTGTACGAGACCGCACCGATGACCTGAGCCACGTGCGCAACGTGCACCGGGTCTGACGGGTTGTCAGTCGGTACAAATTGCGCCTCTAAGTGCTCAGCGAGAGCATCGGCCTTCTCCTTGTCGGAGTTGGCCACCCCGTTGCGACCCACAATAGGCGGCCTTGGTGCGGGGACCCGCATCAAGTTCCTCGTCATTTGCCACAGGGACCTGTCCTGCACGCACAGGCTCTCAATCTTGTCCTCCCAGACACTGTTCCGGTATTCTCGGACCATCTCCCGAACCGCATGGACTTTGCGGCTCCAGTTGGCCTTGTCTACCGGGTCCCTCGAGACTTGCCAAGCCTTCCTCAGCCGATTTTTCTCCCGGACGTGCCTGAGGATAGAATCGGGCAAAGAAGCCTGTGGCGCCCTCTTAGGACGGTGCCTAGGCGTCGAAGCTTCGAGCGACCCCTTGATGGCGGAAGCTATGAGCTCCGCACCATGATCGATTTCCGCCGCTGTTCGAAAGGTAGGGGTGGGTCCCAACCTCTCTCTCAACACATTTGCAAACCTGTCCCAGTCAGTGCGCTTTAGGTTGGGTTTTTCGGGGGGGTCTATGAAGGACACCGCGCGTCCCAGATTCACAAGAACGGGGTTGTGATCCGAGTCTAGCTCAGCTAGAGACTTCAGCACCAAACACCTTCTGATCCTTCTGGAGACAACGAAGTCTAGGACGTCCGGGAGACAGCCGGGATTGAAAGGGAAGTGGGTAGGGGTGGAGGGCCGGAAGCCACCAGGCAATGTAGATCTATGACGTCGCGAAGCAATCCGCCGCGAGCGCACATAATCCTAGAGCCCCATAAAGGGTGCTTAGCGTTGAAGTCACCACAAATTAAGACAGGCGTGGTACCTCGAAGCAGCACCTCCATGTCAGCCCTCGTTGCCTTGTCAAATCGGCGGTAGGAAGGGAAGTAGATGGAAATGATACGCACTGGCCCGGTCGAGGTCACCAGTTGGATAGCCGATGCTTCCATGTGTTGGAGGGGAGGAAGTGATATGACGTGATGGTCAAGGCCCCTTCGGACGAGAACCGCCGTCCCGCCCCTTCCCACATCCCCCGCTCGGTCACTATGATGGCAGATAAACTCTGCTAAAGAGAACCTCATTGCGGAGCGCAAGTGGGTTTCTCACAACAGCATTATATCGACACGATGCTTTGCCAGGAAACTTTCAAGCTAAACCTACTTCCCCGTGACTCCGTTGGCGTTCCAGAGTGCGACTGTGAGCTCCTTCAGCACTGGTGGTCCTCTATTCAGGTGTTGTGCTTCATTGAAGAGAACATTTCTTAATATTCTAATTTTCTTGGTTTCAGGATCGTACATCCTGTAATTGGTAGAATTTCCATCACATCCAACAAGTATCATCTTCTTGGATTTCTTATCCAACTTCTTTCTTCCATTTTGCACCAGCATACAGGCTTCACATCCAAACGTCCTTACATTCGACAGCTGAGGCTTTTTGCCGTTCCAGGTGTGTGTAATTATATGCCTGCTTTGTAGGTGTACTGTTTAATATATATACAGCACAATTTACAGCTTACACCTAAAGCTCTTGAGGGAGGTTACTGCTGCAAAGCATCGCACGGACACTCTCAACAATTGCGCACATATCTCTCTCTGAGCGAGAGTTTTGTTCGGGTGTGTATGGCGCTGTTCTCTCAGCAATAATCCCTTTTGAGGCAAGAAAATCCTGAAATTCCACATTTATGTATTCTATTCCATTGTCTGTATGGATTATTTGCACACTTTACTTGTATTTTGTTTCTACAATCTTACAAAAATCTTTTAAACATTGTAGTGTATCACTTTTATGTTTAATGAAATATACTACTCTCTAGCCAGAGTAGTCATATTTGAAAGTAACAAAGTACTTAGCTCCTCCTATAGATTCGACTGCCATGACACCAAGATCACTGTATATTAACTCACCAACCTTCATCTTCTGGTGGGTTGGGTTGTTGAACGGAAGCTTGTGGTCCTTTCCATATGAACAGCCAGGGCAAAATAAATTGTCTACATCACTCAAATCAACACCCTNGAGACTAACTCCTTCAAAGCTCTAACATTGATGTGGCCGAGGCGTTCGTGCCATAGCTTTAAGCTAGTCTGAGTGACAGAATTGGCTTCATTTGAGGTTAGAGTCTGAAAAATAATTTTATACAGGTTATTTGGCTGGCGTTCACCACAAGCGGCCAACTTTCCTTTTTCAAAAACTTCAACAAAATTGTCTGATTTTACTATTTTCATTCCTAGCTTGGTGATTTTGCCTTCAGACATGAGGTTCTTTTTCAGTTCCGGAACAAATAGGACGTCTCTAATGATCGAGCCATACCACTGACCATTCAGAAACTTACGAATAATCACATCACCTTTCCCTTTGACAAAATGCTTGTGGTTGTCACCAAGATGCACAGAAGAACCATCACTAATCTCTTCAAACTTGTCAAAATAGTCTCTGTACCATGTCATATGGCTGGAAGCCCCACTATCCATGGTACAAGTATTCTCGTCAGAAAAAGAAATACATATATTTGCTTCCTCTAAATTAAAGGCAGAAAAATTTGACTGGTCAGCTTTGCCTTTATCAGAGACTGGTCAATTTTTCTTCTCACTCCGGCAATCACGGGCAAGGTGGCCTTTACGTTGGCAGTTATAACAGGTAAGTTTTCTTATGGTTTGGTTACTTTGTTTTCCTGCTTCACAAAATCGTGGTTTATGTCCACGAGATTTAGTTTCTCGGTTGGTTATAGAAGCTAAAGCAGTTTCTTGCTCTTCCCCCTTAGTCAAGCTCGCCTCTTCATCAATTAGACGGGATGTCAAATTGGCGATGGTTTGTTTGTCCTCACTCATGGAAAGCCAGGCCTGTCTGAAACTTTTATATTTCAGAGGTAGACTACTCAAGATCTTGGTCATGGTAGCTAGATCGCTGACTGAATCTCCGATCTCTTTTATTTGTTGGGCAAGAGGTTCCACTTTGGCGATGTGTTGAGCCACTGAGTCGACCGAGCTCCACTGATAATGATAGAAACGCTCATGTACTATCATTTTATTTGTTTATGATCTGTGCTCATAAATAGAATCTAGTTTGCTTAGAATTTCATAGGACGATTTACAATTTTCATTCAAGTCAATCTGAATGAGCTCCATAGCTGAGGTAAGGGTAAACATAGCTACGGAGTCCCTTTGTTGCCATGGATCGACTGACTTATTTGCATTTACAGTAGGCATAGCTTCCTCGCCTTTTCCGTTTTTGAAAATACCTTTGGCGCGTAGGGCGCATGTCAACTGGAGCTTCCACTGCTGGTAGTTACTACCATTAAACTTATTAACACTTGATATGTCGATCTTTTCCGACATTTTGACTAGAGTTCAAGGTTAAAATCAAGGTATATTCTTACAGAAACAGATTATATTAACTAAATAAACTTATTTTCGTACAATTACTTGAAATTTCACTTTTTAGTTTAACGGATAAACATAAATTTTCTGTGAGAATGTTCACTTAAATATTATGACACTAAACTTGATGTGCTCATGAAAATCAACTTTCTTTCGACATTAACAGCCACGGCAGCATGGTTAACTCAAGCAACAAAAACTACGAGACTGATTCGTTCTATCTTTAGAGGACCAACAACGCATTAGGAACTAACCCTGGGCCCATAACCTATTGAAAGCGTTTAAGAAAAACTATAGATTGTGGTAATTCTTCAATTCTTACAACAAAACAAAACACAGAAATTATTGACAAAAACAAAGACTCTCTTGAGTTGCTTTAGTTAACAAGATTACCACCAGAGTGAAACAAAGTACACCCTGGGTATTTAGGCGCGAATTACTATATTCTGACAACACATTATAAATAGCTTTTGTAACAATTTTAACATTTTCAGTCAATGCAAAAAATTGTATATATAAGATAACGCTACACAAATGTGGACAAGAAGAGAGTCCCAAGAAGTGAGGGCCCATGACTTCCTAACATCTTAAAACGGCCCTGACTGTTTCACTTCCTTATTTAATTCCTGTAGTTATTCCTATTCTTCCTCTTTATTTTAACCCAACACCATCAACCACCCGTAAACCTAATCCAACTGTTTCCTTGCCACCCTACTGATGACCTCTTCCGCCACCCTTTAAAAGAGTAGTGTTGAAATGTCACTCATCTGCTTCACTTCATTTTTTGTCTGAAACCACTCCATCCACCCTTTCCCCGTCTTTTCATAACTCACGTTATCATCAAACATACTCTTTACTCTCCTCACTACTCCTCTTTCTACACTAGCCTCCTCCATCCACCCTTTCCCCGTCTTTTCATAACTCACGTTATCATCAAACATACTCTTTACTCTCATCGCCACTCCTCTTTCTACACTAGCCTCCTCCATTCCACCCTTTCCCCGTCTTTACATAACTCACGTTATCATCAAACATACTCTTTACTCTCATCACCACTCCTCTTTCTACACTAGCCTCCTCCATCTCTTTCAAGACTATGCCATAAGTATACCTTGTAGGACAAACTATATAATTCTAGTATCTTCAACAGAATGTGTTATTTGAATGTTGTTATCTAAACTTGTTATTGTATTATTCTAGCTCTAGCATGGTCGATCATACCTCAGGCCTGGTCATGGGATATTTTCGGAGGATATATCAAGTACAATTCATGGAATGTTTTTCTGGCAATCTGCGGCGTGCCGAACTTCGTTGCAGGAATTCTTCTATTGTTTTTTCATGAATCGCCAAAATTTCTTATGGCACAAGGACGAAATAAAGAAGCGATGGAGATTTTCCAAAAAATGCATGCCTTGAATACCGGCGGAAAACCCGGCACTTATCCAGTAAGTACTTCAATGCTATGCTACATAAAATTTTAAGTTTATGAATCCAATATTGTATGCCCAAAATAAATACTTTCCAGCCCAATTTTGGCATTATGATTAAAGCCATTGTGGATATATAGAATGTCTGACCACTTTGCGTGACAAGGACAAAATTTTGGTGGATAGAGCACTGAGTCTACTGATAGGTTTGCTAATTAATTGATGTGCAAGGTCAGGGGTTTTATTCATCCAACTAGCTCTGATCCAAAGCTGACAATGAAGAGTTGAGGTGGTGGAGATGAAAGGAACAGCTGGTCGGATGTAAGGTATGATGCTTGTTTTACTGCCATTCATGGTGCTCTACTTCTCTACAAACCACTTTATCGCCCTCGCTCAAGCCAGTACAATATCGCAACATAACCAGTGGGTCAGTCACACATCACCGTGGGAACCACGAGTTGATTGAGGATAATGGACGACTAAACGCTCGAGGACACACACAGAATACTCAAGGCTGGTTTTATTTGGAACAACAAAAACATACTGTGTTAACTACAAACCAAACAAGGCACTGAGTCTACAATAATAGCAATAATATTAGTTGTGTATGTTTGTCACGAGCATTGCGTAATATCTACTTCATCCAGAGGTCTGAAATTTAAAAATAGTAGCTAGCCCATGCACACGAACATGTGCAGTCCGAAACCGGGATTTTACAATTTTGACAATTTTTTTAACAATAAAATGAAAGTTTTTTCTGTTTAGAGCAAAGCAAAGTGTTGACAGGGTAGTCAAGCGATCCATTGCCTGGTTACCCCGTGCAACACTGGGTACTTCCGCTAGTTATATGGTATACATTATTCTCGCCATCATTTCCTGGAGTTCCTCGTCGTTACTTGTCACGTGAATATTTCCAAATGACTTTCGTTATCCATTGCCAGTTCCAAGTCGTAAATTAGACATTCACGTCCTATGTCAATTGCGTCTTTTTTTATAATATGACTGTACAGTCATTTTCTTGGTCCCATTTTATTTATTGGTGGATGTCACTGAATACACTGATAACATAGTTAATGGCCTTTGTCAGGATGTACACCACAAGGCAAACACTTAAAACCCCAGTTACATCCTTATAGCCCTTAGAAATGAAAATTATGTTTACACAGTCAGTATTCGTAATCACTGGATCATGCCAATCAATGAGAAATTTGTAAACAACGTCCATTTAAACTCTTAGAAATAAAATTTTCCATAGCTACATAGCAGACAATATACCAGCCGAACAATTATTAACAAAAGTAACTACACACAATATTTTATGACTCTGTAGACCAGGGGTGGCCAACCCGTGGCACGCCTAAATTCACCAAATATAACAATAACAAATTTGATGAAAAAATAAATCCCCTAATTGGGCCAGGTAAATAAGTTTCTAAAAATGTTAGGTCTACTAAGTTGGCCGTCTCCGTTGTATTGTTTCCCGCTACTCAAGCTTTCTCTTCCCTTTCCACTACAACCCCAACCCCTTCTACCCCTTTCGTGCCACCACGACTGGTCCAGCAGTCAAGGACACATTCCTCAGTCTGCACAAATCACATTTTTCTACTCAGTTTGTTGTTTGGTGCCGAACTGACTGGTACGTACTGTGTTATCCTCCGCTGTAAAATATTTGTTTCTATAGTGATTCACTTGCTGTTAGTATCGTTTTGTAATGGCCTTAAGTAAGCCATCTACTTCCAAAAGGAAGTACGAGGACGATATTGCTCTTCGGGAGTTTAATAGTGAATGGGAAGAACAGTTTTTATTTACAAAAGGAAACTCTTCTAAGCCTGTGTGTCTTATTTGTGGGGCTAGTGTTGCAGTTCCCAAAAAGTTTAATCTAAATCGGCACTTCAAACAGATGCATCCCAATATTAACATAAAATATCCAATTGGCTCAGCATTAAGAACAGAATTTGTAAATAAAAAGAAACATTCACTAACTGGGCAACAAATGCTTTTTAAAACAAAAAGTGATCAGCTGATGACAATGGTCAAAGTTTCTTATGAAATCGCCCTCATCATTGCTCGAAAAAAAAAAGCCATACTCCGAAGGAGAAGAGATAATAAAGCCAAGTCTAATGGCCTTCGCAAAAGCCACTGAAGATCCTAATGTCATTAAAATGGTGGATGACGTTGCACTTTCAAGAAATACAGTTATGTGGTGGATCTATGAGATGTCTGGTGACGTTTGCAAACAAGTAGTTTCGTGTATCAATACTTGTAAATACTTTTCCATCGCCTTGGATGAGAGCTGCGATATAAGTGACACTGCTCAACTTTGTGTTTATGTGCGTTGTATCAACGATCAATTTGATGTCACTGAAGAGCTTCTAGACTTGCGCCAGCTAGTTTTATGTAAAGGGGAAGATATTTTGAAATAAATAAAATTAGTCATTGAAAACAACAGTTTAGATTGGGATAAATTAGACAGTGTTTGTACGGATGGGGCCCCGGCAATGACTGGCAAAGTAAAAGGTTTTGTAGCTTTGTTGGAAGGTTATTTGAAGCGTAAAGTTTTTAAATACCACTGCATTATCCATCAAGAAGCCCTTTGTGCCAAAGACATGAAATTCTCTTCTGTGCTCGATCCAGTGGTGCGATGTATCAACAAGATCCGAGCTAGGGCGCTGAACAGAAGGGAATTCCGTGAACTCCTTGAAGCAGAATCGGAAGACAAACACCGTGGTGAGCTTCTGCTTCATTGTAGTGTCCGTTGGTTGTCACAGGGAAAGGCACTTGAGAGATTTTGGAATTTAAAGGGTAATGTTCTGAAGTTTTTGGAAGAAAATGGGGAACTACCTGATGAGTGTACGCTTTTGAAGAATGAAGACTGGCTATGGGAGTTAGCTTTTCTGACGGACATTATGGGTCACCTTAACAACTTGAATCAGCGTTTGCAAGGTAAAAATAACATGTTTCCGACCCTATTCAGTTCCATTCAGGCTTTTAAAGCAAAGCTCACTCTGCTGGATCATAATATTTCTCAGAATGAGCTCTCCCAATTTCCTCGAATGAAAACACTTTCCAACACTGAATGTAGTGGTGGGCTTCCAGGCTTTAATAAATACAAACATGCTATTTCTGATTTGAAAAACTCTTTTGAAACTAGGTTTTCAGACTTCCAGGATGAAAAGAAAAATGTTCAACTTTTCACGAATCCTTTTTCAATTTCTATGGAGGAAATGGTTCTCTACCCTTCTGACGTACAAATTGAAATTCTTGATATTCAGAACAACGCTGCAATTCACAGCAAGTACAAGGAAGTACTTGGGAATCCATCCAGCCAAGAATTTTCCATCTTCTGGAAATGCCTTCCCTCGTGCCAGTATCCTAAATTAAGAGACCTGGCCTTGAGATATTGTTGTAGGTTTGGTTCTACGTACATCTGTGAGCAAACATTTTCACTTATGAACTTGGTCAAAAATAAGTACCGTTCAGTTCTCACTGATAAGCATCTAAAAAACCTGATCCTTCTTGCTTCTTCCAAAACAAATCCAAATATTAATGAGCTTGTTAACGTTAAAGAGATCCAGAAACCTCACTGAAAGCTGAAATATTTATTTTTTATTATTAAAAATTGTTGTGATTTCTACTATTATTCAGTTGTCTTCTTATTGCTGTTTTTATTAACTATCATTAATAGAACATAGTCACAGAATTACAGCGTGTGAACAGTGTACAGTAGCTGTGAATTATTTTTGGAATGAAAATTCTTGAAACATGCAATTTTTGATTAAAAGTTAAATATTTTATATGGGGTTTTGCTAATGTATTTTATGATGTCTTATCTGAGAAACACAGGTAAAACCAAACTCCTAATATAATTAGCAATAAATAATTATATAAGTTATATTACAGTATTATATTATCAATTTTTAAATGGGCTTTATTTATTATTGGCTATATTTTTCTAAAGGTGTTGTGGGTACTGAAGTTAAGTTAGGTTTGAGATTTTGGGGTGAGTGGCACGCCAAGGATTCTTAGCGCAAATAGTGGCACGCCAGGAATAAAGGTTGGCTACCCCTGCTGTAGACAGTTCAATATGTTAGTGTGGATTTGATCTCTGACGGACCACTACGCACCTTACGGATACGGAGTCTATAGATGGGGTTTACCTTCTTGGGCCATAAAACCTCTCTTTGTTGTTTTATTCATACCTGGGGTAATGTAAGGAATAATTAGGGCCGCTCCAAAAATTATAATGGCTGTACCTTACCACGAGCTGCTCCTTTACTGGCCACGGTTGTTCTCACTGCGTCTGACGTAGCTCGTTTACTGCTCATCTTCCCGCGAATGTTTCCGGCGTCTCCAGGGTGCGACAAGTCAGCGTGACGTCGGCCCTCAAATAGCGTACATTCCAGTGTCTCCAGGGTGCGACAAGTCAGCGTGACGTCAGCCCCCAAATAGCGTACATTCCAGTGTCTCCAGGGTGCGACAAGTTAGCGTGACGTCAGCCCCCAAATAGCGTACATTCCAGCGTCTCCAGGGTGCGACAAGTCAGCGTGACGTCAGTCCACAAATAGCGTACATTCCAGCGTCTCCAGGGTGCGACAAGTCAGCGTGACGTCAGTCCACAAATAGCGTACATTCCAGTGTCGGGTTAGCTGACGGTCTGAAGTTCTGGATCAGTTCAGGGGGCCACAAACTGTCAATTTCTAGCATGCTTTTGTTTTACGAACGCGTATAAGTGTTATTTTTATACAAGTCCGTTAATTTGTATCACTAATCACTAGCACCCCACATAGTACCCACCCAGGTGTACTTAGTTCGGATCCTGACTGGGTAAGTATACGACCGGACCGCCCTGGATTCATGTAGCCTACGTCAGTTTATATCTCACCGCTAGATTTAAATATACTAGAGCGGCAAGTAGTTTATCTTCCCTACCGACGATTATGATGGTTTTGATATCTTCTTTTGTTACTTGAGTCTCCTTCAAAGCACGATCTAGCCAATTGATAATATTTGACTAAATTCCAAGGCTGCCACCAAACTCTTGTTTTGAAGTTTACTCAATACTGTCTTTACTTGGTGTTTCTAGCACATTGCACACCGGCATGAAATTATATGGTGAACCGTCAGCTTTATACAAATTTATAATATTTTGAATTTTTGCTGTGAGAATACTTGTTTGTGTGTTTATTATAGAGTCATTAAAGATCTTTAAGATTTTATATTGACTTTGTTTTGTTTTATAGAAGAGAAATTAAAAAAAATACTTTGTGTGGTGGTTTTTGTACATTAGATTTTTTTTAAATTCTTTAGGCAATCAAATAAATAAATTATTTACACACATTTTGTTACAAAATCTAGAAATAATAATCTTCAAGTTCTGAACTAGAATTATCTAATAATATCGATCCTACGTTGGAATCGTCAACCAAAGTTGCTTTTGAGGAAGCCATTTTGATAATTCCCACAAATGGTAGGAGAGCGTTGATGAAGTATTTAGGACAAGATTATTTAGTTATACTATGGGATGTGCTGACACCTAGTATTTTTGTATGAACTAAGACAGTTTTAGGAAACATGTACAGAGCACTACACCCGAGCGTACTTCGGGTCATTGTGTATGTAAACATCTAAAAGAGGACCCGATTGTGGCTCGGGCGTGCTATTCAATGTGCTAGGTAAAAGGGGTTATAAACTAACCATTAGAACACGTGTGCTATGATACACTTCCGGCTTGTTTTCCCATAAGAAATCACACTCCAAAGATAAATTACACTAGTTTATTTTCTTTTATCTTGTATAAGAATAAATAAAATTTAAATACAGTAAATAAGTATGAATTATAATCGAAAATAAATAAATAAATGAAATTCTCTACGGAAGTCTCAAAAAGTGCAAATATTGCTATTCAAATAGCTCAATTTTAAACCTAAACCTCCTTGTAATGGACTCCTTATAATTTTGTCCTTTTTTAGGTAACTAATCTTGTAGAAGAGAAAGAACAACAGTCTGAGAAAATCAAATCAAGAAGTGTGAAATGTTCTCTAGAAATGGGCTGGAGACAACTGCTTCCACTTTTCAAAGCACCCTACCTGACTACAGCATTGCTTATGTTAGCAATAGAGTTCCTCGCCATGATGAGGTGATAATCATTACAACTAGTATTTGTTAAAGTGTTTTAATCATGATTGGTCGTAGGATTGTGGAAATATGTTGTTAAACTCGCGTTACACTTGATTTAATGTATTTCCATAACTAAAATGGGAGTATGGCAACACACAAAATAACAATAATTAAATATTAAACCAAACTATTTATACTATGATATTAAAATACAAACCATGCTGTTACATGAGTTTGAATCCTGGTTGGGTCTACTCGTGATTAGGTTATTTTACCATGAAAATGTTTTTTAAAACTCTCTAGCCCAATAGTGTTGCATACATTTATTAAAAAAAAAATCAATGTTTTTATTTTCAGCCGCTTGTTTATAAGCTTTGTGGTGGACACATAAGAACAAATAATATACTCTATATTCTTAATTCGGAATCCGCAAGTGTAGTGCAGTGGCGCACCCAGAAATATTCCTTTGGTGGAGTAAACAATCAATATTGTAGCCAGAACTAAATTAAGGTGGAGGGAAGAAGGGGTGAGGGTTGGAGGGTGTAGTTAGCAATATAAAGGTTTTTTTTAAAGAATATTTCCCTACAAACTTAAAGGGGAGTCTGAGGACCCTCTTAAGTGAAAAGTAATAAATGTAGATGCCTCTGGAAGCTATCTGGAGCTGTCTTCAATTGGAAAAGTGTTGAAATTAGCTAAATTAGCAGACTTTTGTAGATTACATTCACTCAACACATCTTTAGACTTTTGTAGCTTACATACACACAACACATCTTTAGACTTTTGTAGATTACATTCACTCAACACATCTTTAGACTTTTGTAGCTTACATTCACTCAACACATCTTTAGACTTTTGTAGATTACATTCACTCAACACATATTTAGACTTTTGTAGCTTACATTCACTCAACACATATTTAGACTTTTGTAGCTTACATTCACTCAACACATATATAGACTTTTGTAGCTTACATTCACTCAACACATCTTTAGACTTTTGTAGATTACATTCACTCAACACATATTTATACTTTTGTAGATTACATTCACTCAACACATCTTTAGACTTTAGTAGCTTACATTCACTCAACACATATTTAGACTTTTGTAGATTACATTCACTCAACACATCTTTAGTACTTTTGTAGCTTACATTCACTCAACACATCATGAGACTTTTGTAGATTACATTCACTCAACACATATTTAGACTTTTGTAGATTACATTCACTCAACACATCGTTAGACTTTTAGGAAACAAATATAGATAATGAAATATCATATTTACCAGTTAACGACTCATAATGTGAGTCCTTCAGCTGTGAAGAACAAAACTGAACTTAATGAATGTAATAAACAACTGTGTATATATGAACCGGGGTTCTAATGTTCTAGGAGGAAATTAAGAAGTCAAGGATATTGAAATTAAATAACTTTTAACTGGAAAATATGCTATTTCATTATCTATATTTGTTTCCTAATTTAATATGGGTAAGCTTTAATACTCTGTCTGAATATTTCACACCAGATTTGCACCATAACTTATTTTTAGGTTTTATTATTTCAATTTAGATTAACTTATAATTTTACATCATTTTATTATTGTTAATTCATAAACCTCTATTATTCTAACACTTATACAATTTTGTCTGTTTACGCCAATCTTCACACTTGACTTAAACTTTTAAGTTTAAAATTTATATTATTTTAATGTGTTTTGTGTATATATATGTGTGTGAATTGTATTAATTTAATGTGTTCTTAACTCTTTCATAGTATGATGAATATATAGTAGATTTCCTAATTTCAATTCAATTAAATCTATGATTATATTTAAAAATTGTTTCCTTACTACATTTAAATATGTTTTTCAAAAATAGTTACCATTAAAACATGCAAAGCGATTTGAAACATACCAGAATTTATCCAATTTTTCAGGGCGTCGAAACTCATTTTAATGTTTATCCGTCGCAATTATTATTTATAATGACCTAATGTAATGATTTCAAGGTATATTTATAGCCGCTTCAACGGGGTGTGCCGCATGTAAAGGTGGCGGCTTCTCATTGGTCAATAAAATTGTTTCCTCATCGGTGATTGCCTGATTCACCTAAAACAGCATGGATTTACCACTACACCGCAGTTGTGCTCACACAATCAGCGATTTAGACGTGTTAACCCACTGGTGGCTATGGGGCCCGATATGGCATGAAGAACCGCTATCCTCTGCGGTCGTGTTTATGTTTTACAACCACAAAAATGTGGGTACACATCTCGCCCTGTGACGTAAGGAAGTAGGTGGGTTTAAATCCCTACAAGGGTTGATAGGCCTACAAACACTAATTATTTCACATTTCAACCCCAATCAAATGCCGGTAAACATCTCGCCTGGTCACACACTACCGTCAAACTCTGTCGGTGACTGATGTAGGGGCTTCAAATCCCTACCACCCCACCGAAAGATACCGAGGTTCTAATTTTGATGGGCACGCCATCAAAATGTCAGGCTCATATATTTCTGGTAGCGAAAGTTGGAGTCAAATCCCTGTTGGGGGTAAATTGTTTAACGCAATTAACGCTCTGGCGAGGGTATATTATTTTAAAACGTATATATACATATATAGTGTTTTAACGTGTTTAATTATACCGACATAATAACTAACCGTATAAGTTATATTATTGCTTCCGCTGGTTATTAACAATTGTATTAATAATGGTTTTTTGTTGAGCCAAAAGTCCTGGGTTCGATTCCCGTGTCCAGATGTCAGTGATATCTCGATGGAGTAATCATCACTAAATGCATAAATAATAGCTTTGGCTATTTGATTCTTAAACTACCCATATGTTTTAATTTACATCTTGGTAGCAAGGTTTATAATATATATATATATATTCACATTCACATTCACATTTAAACCCAGCGGAAATGTTGGTACACATTTGCTATTTGTGTTATCGTACACGACGAGCGCTGAAACATAATAACTTGTTTTAATAGGGATTATTTCCGAAAATCGGCCCCTGAATGAGCTTTAGAAAGCATATCTGAGCCGGGGCCTTCAGATGTGACAAGAGGACTTGGGGTGTGGTGGTTAATGACTCTTCAATAGGGTCGTTGCTACCCGCAACAAGTTTAGGGTTTACGACTCTATCATTGTCACTTTCCCCCAGCACCGGGTGTATTTGACACATTGGAGATCCCAAGTAGGGTTTGGGGAGGGAGGGAGCAAAGTGAAAGGCACTGTGGTCAAGCGCTCTATCTTAGCTCACTAGGTGCGACGGCACAGACAGAGGAGGATGTAAGGAAGGGGGAGGCTCCTGCAATCGTTCCCAAACCCGACCGGTGCGTGGCCTTCGCCGTAGACTGCACGTTCCCCCTACCAGTAAATAAAATAAACTCCAACGCCAGTCCCTATCCTACCCAGACATACGATCCAATACGCACAGACCAATGCGAACACATAAAAAAACCAATGTTCACATATAAGGGACACTAACAAACAAGTTTGAAACCCATACAAATAGGGGAAAGGGGGAGGGAACGGGGTCAGCAGGAGGGGAGGGGGGAAACCAACAGCCAGTCAGAGAGCGATACAATATTACGTAATCATCACAATACATACTCTCTCCACGAAGGTCAAATTGTACCGATGGGACACCCTAGGTAGTTAGTTACCCTAAAGAAGATTAAAACTTTACTTGATAACGATAGTGACCTTTCTAATTTTTATTGATGACACTTCAGAGGTTTCTTATAAATATTGGCTTTGAATTCATTTGACGAAAGCGTAACTCCTTGCTTCTAGACAGAGATGATATTATTGCGGGGTGACATTGCTACTTAAGAGCTATTAAGAAGCACAGAGAGAGTAACAGGAATATTGTTTTCACAGACGAAACCTGGTGCCAATACAGACACATAACTTCAAACTCGTGGATGGACACAACAATTATTTCATCATTCTCACAAGCAAGACGAGAAGGCCTAAATACAGGAAATAAACTTCCCTCTGGAAAAGGCGGGCACGTCATTCTCGTCCATGCATGTAATCAAAATGGTTTTATACCCGGTGCAGAACTTATTTTTCATGGGAAAAAAAGATGGTAACTATCACGACGGAATGTATGTAAAGATGTGTGAAAAATATTTCAAAGATAAGTTATCTCCAAAGTTACCATCAAACAGTGTCATAGTTTTAGACAATGCATCCATTCATTCCACGATCAGAGAGAGAGAATTCCAACAAGATTATTATTCAGTCCTGGCTCACCAGTAAAGGTATTTCTTGGGAAGAAGCCATGAATAATATGGAGCTTGTAGGAATATTGGACAAAGTACGAGGCAATTATGAGCGTAAATACATTATTGACGAAATCACTAAAAGTGCTGAACACGAAGTTCTTCCATTGCCGCTTTATCACTGTGAGATTAATATTATTGAAGGAATCTGGAGTCAGGTTAAAATGTGTTATGCTCAAGAAAGCAATACATTTAAACATTATGATGTTCATCGCCCACTAGAAGGAGGAGTGAGAAATATCACAAAATAACACTGTCTAAATCATGTGCATCGTGTAATAGAAGTTGAAGCAACAATATGGGACATAGATGGGCTTATAGAAAAACTGCATGACATTGTCGTGATAAATTTAAAGGGCAATTCCTCTAGCTTTGAAGATGATGGTGGTGGTGCTGATCTAGGAGTGGTACCATTGTCTGATTAAGAACAAGTAAGAATGTCATTTATAACATTTAGTATACAATTAATATTGTAATATATTTATTGTTTGTATATAAATTATGAGCAAAAAACTTTATACATAAAATAGTTTAAGAATAATTACGTGGGGAATAGAGAAACGTTAGTAAACTTCAATCTTGAAAAAAAAAAATACTATTGTGGAAATATTTAATGTTTCTAGAAAAGGCTTTACACCGATAGGAAAGGTTTTTGCCTGTCAATTGAACCCCGCAACCTCCCCATACCACATTGTTTACAATGAGGGGTCTCCAAGTAAACCCTCCCCCTCACTTCCCAACAACCGAAAGCTAGAAGGTTTGGCAACCGGTAACAGAGAGAGAGAGCGAAGATAAATATTTTCTCCATAAGACCTGCAGTTCTCTCAGCTGTGAGGTTAGGTGTAGTAAGACACAACAAAATGATAGGTTAGTCTAATCTAGCCTGACCTAACATAACCTAACTTAACCTAACCTAAACCAACCTAATCTAATAAAAAGGCAAAAAGATTGATGGGGCTGAATTCACATGTACCCGCATGTCTATTATCTGCTATAGTCCTCCTGGCCAGTGATTTGTGGCCCAGATAAGCTATGACGATGGTCCTCCTGGCCAGTGATCGTGGCCCAGATAAGCTATGACGATAGTCCTCCTGGCCAGTGATTGTGGCCCAGATAAGCTATTACGATAATCCTCCTGACAAGTGATCGTGGCCCAGATAAGCTATGACGATGGTACTCCTGGCCAGTGATCGTGGCCCAGATAAGCTATTACGATAATCCTCCTGACAAGTGATCGTGGCCCAGATAAGCTATGACGATGGTCCTCCTGGCCATGTGATCGTGGCCCAGATAAGCTATGACGATAGTCCTCCTGGCCAGTGATCGTGGCCCAGATAAGCTATGACGATAGTCCTCCGGGCCAGTGATCGTGGCCCAGATAAGCTATGAGGATGGTCCTCCTGGCCAGTGATCATAGCCCAGATAAGCTATGACGATAGTCCTCCTGGCCAGTGATTGTGGCCCAGTAAGCTATGACGATAGTCCTCCTGGCCAGTGATCGTGGCCCAGCTGTAACGTGTCGGTAAAATTAGACCTTTTAGAAAATATTTAATGTGGTGGGGCAACTCAAGCTCTCTCTATTTTGTAACATTTAGAAACATGAGCTCAACACTTCATATGCATGTCTGGCTAGACTAAATTTCAGATCCATACATTAACTAACTACTTTACCTAAACAATAATACATGAAAAGTAAAAAATAGCAAGTTTTAACCCTTATAACTCGTGAAATCTAGTAATGTGAAATAATTAAATCACTATTCATATTTTTAAATGGGGCAATAAAATGTCTTTGACGCGTGGCTACATTTTACACAGCATCTGTTCTAAACCCCTTTTATTCGTAATTTATACATTGTAATTAAATTTATATTCTTTATTTAAAGGCGGTGTTTCAGTTGTATTTTTCTCATGGTTTTTGGATAATTTTGTTTATGTTTTGCTTGAATAAACTAACACAATATGTGTTTTTGCAGCTTGAACACCGTTCGATTATGGCTACCATCAATTTATTCAACCCTTGAAGATTTTGACAAACTCAAAATAACCCATAACATAACAATACAAAGTTCATCATTATGTGACATGTTGACTTATCCTTTAAACAATTTGACTGATCTGACAGATTCTACAGCAAACAAATCAATGGATGTACACACTCAAGAATCTGTGTGTGTCGTAGTAAGTATATATTAAAAATAATTTAACTAGAGCCACTTGATGTTGATGAATGAGTATGGTTTGTACACAGTCAGGTGTTTTACGTTTAATCCATAATTTCCACAGAACCACACTATTACGTCATTGCCTCTCACTCCTGAGCCACAGGACCCCAAGTCCCAGGACGGGCACGTGCAATGATATTCTCTAGTGAATTCTGGAACAGAATATTTGTTTTCTCCCTCCTACTTTGCTTCAGCATGACGTCACATCTTGTGCTCTTTCTTCCTCCTAGAGAGTAGACTATGCTCTTTCATGTAATCTCTGCTCGTGCTCTGTTTCCCTCCATACCCTTCATCTCCTTCCTCCACCAAGACTGTGTTCTACCATAGCTTCAATAACTAAATCACATCCTTATGAGGATAGGAGTGCTTTATGATCAAATGAGTGCTTTATGAGCAGAGGAAAGTCAAAATAAGCAATGTAAACACCTTTTAGCGTGTGTATTGTAAAAAAATAATACACAAATACACATTTACCATTTAAACATTTGTTATAATTCTCCTCCCAGATAGTACAGTCCTTTCTGCGAGATACGTTTGAAAGCTACCTCTAAGATTGATCCGGCAGTTTTACTCTGTCCTCTCCATCGAGTTGACAATATCTTGTTCCTCTTCCCCGAACAGCCATACATAATATATTTCTCCTTTTGTCAATTTGGTTACAATTCTAACCCGGTTATAATCTTCTTGCTCGACTCTTTTCAATTCTGCACATAATTCATGATCGAATTGCTCAGTAGTAAATGACTCGGGTGGATCTTGGAGGACGTCAGCTGTGTCTCCTCCCGTCTTCAGATGTTAGGCTGAGCACTTGGAGTTGCAATCTTCCATGGCCTGACTGGGCTCGTGCTTTCCAACCATTGTACGGCTGAATCTCAAATCTACGTGTAGCTTTGTTCATCCCTGACGCTGTATATATGATATCCATCACAGATCTCGATGTCGCTCACTGATTGAACAGATAACCTAGTCAGCGGAACATTTCGAATGAGGCGAAACTCTACGTCTGGCGCTCTATTTACACGCTCGACCCAGTCCTCCCCTCCAAGTTGTCTCCCCTCTCCTACACAATGTCTACAACGTCAGTCCACTAATTGTGTGTAGAGTCAAACCCTAGTAATTTGCTCTATCACCAAAACGTTTGACGATATTCTCTACGAGATAAAAGCTAGGATGAGATGTTTTCTTTAGCTCTATAGCATAAAACCTTCCCCATTAATTTATTCGAACAAGAACGTTCTGGGATTCGATCCAACGATATTTCGTATAGTAAACAGTTTACCGACTAATTTGCTGTGTAACGTTTTGAGAAAACTTCCTTATGTCTGGTAATATGAACGATAACTGACTTTAAACTTGTTTGATGTATGATCCATTGGTTTAGAAGGTCGATAGACGATATGTTAAATACCATCGTCTTTAAAGAAAATAGATCTCATCTTAATAGTCAAGCGCACTGTTTTGTTGTAATCGTCGAGTAAAGAAATGATTATATAAGTCCATCGATATGTTCCTTTAACCGTAATTGTTGTCCACATTGTGTTCTTGAGCGTTAGATTGAATCATTCTACGACACAACGATATTAGACTTCACATTTCTTTACGACGAAGAGTGATTAATCCTGTTCTTTGACATAAGAGCTTCGAAATCAGCCTTATAGAACTCTGTACCATTATCTCTCTGCAGGTGACGTATGGGAGGTAGACTGTTGGTTGTTCAATTCGGAGTAGACGGGCTGTTTCACGTTTAGCAGCTTAGGACTTAGAGAGTCTGAATCTGTTTTCCCTTTACGTAGCTGACCTTCATGCTTTCGATACGATTTACGTACCTCCTTTATTCTTTGCTTGCTGCTCTTTTCAAAGTCTGCATAGTTTGCTTAATCATTCTCTAATCTGCCGGCCAGGTAATCAATCTACTCTTATATCATATCCTTGTCAACTTTAAGAGTTATAAACTGTGCGATACTTTGTTTCTCATCCAGCCTATCAACGTAAGACTGTTAGTGACATTCTTACACGTTACAGGTGTCGGGGTTTTACTCTGGTGGTGGAATTATCTCTTCATTATCTAAGTAACGGAAATAACCCATTCATTATACGAGATAAATAAACTTGTAATAATCATTGATACTTGCGATGATACAATGATCTGTAGTAAACATATACGTTCTTGAATCGCAATCCGTTGCGTTCCTTGATCAGACTAATCATGCCGTTTGTTTCACCCCAATTCGAAGGTCCAGATGATACACCGGGTAATATCGGGTAATAGCTTACCGTGATTATTGGGTAGTATGTTACCCTCCTCATGATCATTGTCGCGGAGGGGTGACGAGTCTGTTTCACGAGAGCCACTTATCGACTAACAAGACTATATAGTGTACCTGACCAAATAAAGAGAGATACGTGTCATTAAGCTAAGAAAGAGAGATGGATGGTTGAATAATATTATCAAATTACTAACGTTCGAGGCACAATTATCAGGCTACCAGTATTTAGGACCAGATATCAAGATGGAAAAACATTTGAAACTAGGTGATCCCGGTCGAATGTAGTGAGAGTGTTTTTTATAAATTATTTTACACTCTACCTCCACGGAAACACGGGTACACTTCCTCTAAATTCAACCTTACTCATCCTTAACACACCAGTGAGATAATTACATGAGCGTAGAACCCGGACGGGTAGTGAGATGTGGTGCTAAATAAAATCTAAAAACTATGTTCTAAACGGGTGTACGCTAATGAATTATGAATTTCGAATAATATTTCCGACGCCATTTAAATATATAACTAGTTTAGTGACAGTTTACATCCCTCGTAGCCCAGTAGTTACCATTGCTCTGGGACGCCCGAATGTACCCTACTACTCGTACATCCTTTCCGTGGAGAATTTCCATATCCCGGTGAGAAGGAGGGTGGGAGGGGGTGAGCCAGTAGAAACAATTAAAACTAACTTAAGCCTGACTAACCAAAACCTGTTAATTGTTAGGGTAATTCCCCTTTCGGGAAAAATACCCAAGGTACCAGTCAGGAATCGAATCCAGGACCCCTAAGCTCGTAGTCAGGTGCACTTACCACTACACTGAGAGGCTGGTTATCATTTATAGCTATGAATAGTTTTACTTTAGTATGAAATAGTTGTAGCAGCACGAAACAAACCACCCCATCGGAATACTTTCCGTTTCCCATTCCACTTGCGACAGCTTGAAACCTGATTAGGAACTTGAAATGTACTATCGGGACTTATAAGATAGCATGTAACCATTATTTGGGTAATTTGCACGATGTTTACTAATAAGCGTGCTGTCTTTGTCTAACTGTTAGTGCGATAGGATTACCAGTCAAGGATAATAATTATTTACATTTTATTTTTCAGAATCTAATAAAAGACTCAATGTACATCAACTCGATGATATCGGGAGCAGCTGTTTTCGTGGCTAACATTTTATCTGGCTATATTATCAAAGTTATTGGCAAAAAGAATATCTTGAGTAAGTACCTACACTAGCTGTAATAAAACTATTTAAATTATTCTTTATCCTTCTCACAACTATGGCTCGCTGGAATAAGGCGACCACATAGGACATATTTTTAAAACTAACTGAAAATATAGCCGTATATTTATTTTGTGTTCCTCTAAATGAAAACCTTAAGTCCTTACTGAACCTACTAGGGCAATCATCTAGCTATATTCTAATATGTACACTACCACATTATAATTAATGAAAGCTTCAGGGAGGGGGGGAAGAAAATTGAAAAAACAGAATACAGTGATAGGCAAACCTTATTTGTGTAATAAGGATGATCAGAAAAAACAAAGGTGTTTTGAACGTCTTGGGCCCCAAGCAAAAAGAGGGATCAAAAGCCCTCCTCCAGAAATGGTATGAAATTTGGATGCCTTTAGTAGCCACAAAAAGTGGTCCTCACTTGGAAATTTACGGAAATTACACTCCTCTAGAGATTATTTAGAATGATCCTACACAAGAAACTATTTATAAATTTGGCGTCTTATAGAAGCCATTTAAAGTGTTCCTCAGCTGGAAATCTTTAGAAAATGTAATGCCTATAAAGGCTATTTAATGTAGTCTTTTCCTGACAAATTTTTGAATGCTATATGAAACTATAAACATTTTAGACTTTTTTTTTTTTTAGTGGCCACTTATTAAAACTCTATACCTCTCGAAGATAGTTTGAGATTTTTTTTAGTCGTAGTTAAAGTTTAGTTCATACAACCAAATAAATATTTCCTATATTTGTGTTTGTACCACGTGTCTTACTGCCTGCCATGGCTATTCACAACTTATAGTATATTAAGGATTCTGTAAGGGAAGCGCGTAAAACAAATGGGCGGAAAACATTTACATATAAAATTGTCTTCCTATAGTAGCTAGTAGCGTTCATCATAGCAGGCCCAACTCAGCTCCCAACTCAGCTCCCGGCTCACGCGAAGGGGAAAAAAGACCAAGATATGACAGAAATATTTTCAAATCAAAATATTTGATTGTAATTCTGGAACTGATATATTATGAATACCAAAGTTTTTCAGTGAGAGGGTGTGGCTGCATGACTGGGCACAACTCTTTGATGTTAGGTTGTTCATATGAAACTTTCAAGCGGAGGTCCGGCTCCAAATTTTGCTTATTGCTGTACTTATTTTTAGGTACACCACGGATGACAAACCACTATCATAAAGATATGTTGTTGGGAAAGGCATCATAAAATTGATGGCATGGTTAGTGGTATGAGGAAATTAGTTCAGTCTCGGCAACCAAAAGTATGCCATAGATGTTTTCTTGAGACTGGATTTGAGGGTTTCATCCCAGCTCAGTTCAATAATTGCTTCCTTTTATTTCACTAATAATATGTCTGGCAGACTGAGGTCTTCTACTGCAGAAAAAGGGTCTCGCATCCAGAACTCACTTTAAAAATGTTCAGGAAAATATTCGCCAAAGTCGTCAATCAAACCCAGACAATGGTCTTTCATGTAGTTGACAACAGATTTATGACGCTCATTTTAATTTTTTTCTAAAAAAAATTCTAAGGACGAAATAATGACAGCTGTCCCTTCACAACTTCTTTTGTTGCAAATTGGAGTTACTTTTTAAAGCTTTTATTTGGTCATGAAGGTGTTGTGTGTTTACCCTGAAGACCTTTATTCAACTCATTCAGTCGCTGAAATACGTCAGCCATGAGAGCTAGCCTTCACAGCCACCGCTCATTTGTAAATCTGTTACTAAACTCACATTTGATGTCAGAGAGGAAACTTGAACTTCTGTCTCATTTCCTGCAAGAGAGCAAAACAATTTCCCTTGGAAAGCCACCTTTCTCAGTGTGGAAGAGAAGATGATTATGCTCGCTAACCATTTCTTCACATAAGATTGCAAATAATCTGGATTTGCTGTTTTTGATTTTATTAAATTAATGGTCCTTACTGCTCCTGTCAATAATATTTTCATATCATTTGGACATTTCCGGGCAACCAAAGCCTCCCTGTGAAGACTACATTGGGAAAATTTTGCCTCTGGGGTGGCCTTCTTGATTTGGGAAACCAAACCACTATTCTTTCCCGTCATAGCTTGTGCACCATCGTCAATCATCAATAAAGACACTTTAAAGAAACAGAAAGAGATTATAGAAAATATAGATTGGAACTAAGTAATGTATAAACATTGCTTCAATATATCTCGATAATTGCGTTGCAAGTTTGAGAAATATTGTTAAGAGCGAAAGAAAATCTCCCCAAGTCGTGACTGTTCATAAAAGATGCTCAAATTATACTAAAAATAAGCCAGATAACAACTGCTAATGAATAAGCTGTTAAGTAAAGGGTTGAAAATTCACAGAAATCTGTCTCCAGCCGAGAGAAAATAGGGGAAAAACAATGGTGGGAATAACCAGATAACGGTGACTGTCAACAATTAGGGTTTTACATAAGTCCCTTGTCATTTGAAAACTTTCCCTTGAGAACTGCTTGCGTACCCCAGTTTGGGAACCACTGTGTCCTAGAAGCTATTTAAAAGTGGTCCTCATCCAGAATTTTGTTGAAATTTGAGCAAAATCTATTTATAGGGCTCTTTACCTAAGTTTTTTAAACATAAAACTAGATGCCTTTAGAAGATATGAAGTTATTTGAGGTGGTCTTCCCCTAGACAATTTTTGAAAATGTTATGTCCTTAAAAGCTATTTGAAACTATTCTCGCCTGGAGTGTTTTGAAAATTAAATTCCTCTAGAAGTTATTTGAAAGGTTTTTTCCCAAAACCATTTAGAAAACTGAATGTTTTAGATGATAAACTACTATCTCTGAAGATAAGATTGTAGAATCCAATTAAGATAAATAGTTTCACAAACTGGCTTCTTTAAACACTCTCTTGCTATCAGCAATAAAAACTTTGGAACATTTTGGGAAATTTTTTTGGGGGGGGGGGGTGGACAAAATTAGGTCATTTCAATTTTATGTTAAATTAATACATTTATGTCTTCATTACTTATAATTACCAAAATTATGGTAGCAGCTATATGTTTTTATACATGGGTTTTGAATTTACTTGGGGAATATTAAGATATCCCCAGCTCCCCAAGATAAAAACCTGAGGGCTCAAGCCCTCTATCTCACTATTCTGGAGCCCTTGATTCTAGGGACACCATAATTTAAAATAATAATCTGTCGTATTATATATCACTTCTAGTAGGTTATATAAAAGAGAAATGTTCACCAAATTCAAGTTGAGGGCCATTCAAATATCAATTGTTTGGTGGGGTAAAACCTCCGTAGCTCTTTGATTTGAACTTGGCGGGCTGGGGTGGGGGTGCTCTTAAAGCCAGATCACCAATTTAAAACCTTCACACTCCTAATTGTACCCCCCAAACCCTCAGTGTCTAGCTACCCTCTTCACCCTACACAAACAATGTTCCACCACGACCGAACCTAATGACTGCTACACCTTTAAGACCACTTTTTTCCATAAGGTTAACATTGCACCGCCTCATTCCAGAGGGGGTCCACTGTTTCACATAATAATAGCATTTTAAAGCAACATGCAATGGAGCTAAGGAGAAAAGGGGTTTATAAGGGTTTAGTGCAGTTCATGCGCATCTTCGGCATTCTTGGTATCCAAGCCTAACAATAAGCATCGCTTGGTGGTGTATTACCGAGAATTGAACCATAAAGTAGCTCTTGAGGCCAATCCTCTACAGACCGTAGATATAGTCTTCTTCCAGTATTTAGGGAAGGTGAGGTTCTCTTGCTTCTTTACTAGACTTAAGTCAAGCTTATTGTAAAGTGCCCCTCAATGAAGCGTCCAAAGAGTGTACGTCTTTTGTCCCTCAAACTGGGGTGTATGAGTATAGTTACTTGCCTTTTGGCATCTCAGTTGGTTCTTAAATGCTAACAAGGCTAATAAATTACATTCTCATGTACGTACAGCTCAAATTTGTTTATAACTATCTGTAAGATCTTGTCATATGTCCCAAAAACTTAACGGGACATGCAGAACCCTTTAGAGAGGTTCTAACCAGGTCGAGGAAGGCCAACATCACTATAAATCCTCATAAAATGCAAGTGATCTCTTAGATAGAGTATTTAGAACACATTGTATCACATAAGAGAATAAAAATAAACTCGGAGAAGTCAAGGCGATTAGTGAATTCCTGGTACCCAACATTCAAAATAGATTGTCTAGTTTTTGGGCATGGCAGCTTTTCCCCGATTCATGCCAAACTTGACGTCTTTGGCAGCCCTCTGTACAAGCTTATAAAGATGAAAACTGCTTTCTTATGGTCGAGTGATGCTGATCAGGCGTTACAGACGTTAAGACGAGCATTAGTGGAAGCTCTTATTGAAATATCGACTTGCAAGAAAAGTGCATCCTCCAAACTGACAGGGCTGGGCTCCATGTTGGCTCAGGAGACTGAGGGGGAGATTTTGCTGGGGGCGTGTGCGAGCCGGACGCTCCATCGACATGAACTGAACTATCCTACAAAGGGGTTGGAAACATCGGCAATCATTTTTGGTCATGGAAAAGCTTAGGAATTATTTCTCTAATGTTTTTGAATTGTAGACAGTTAGGTATTTTTTAAATCTATAATATATATATATGCTTACATTAGTTAATACAAAACCTTTCTAATGGTTAAAATTATGTTATGATTTATATCAATATACTTCTGTCAACCTCCTTCCTTTGAGATAGTAATTATGTGCATGTACGTTGTCAGTTTTCAGTTGTCTGATTGGTGGCTTGTCTAGTCTTGGTCTTCAGTGGACTCAAACAACAGAAAGTGTTCTTGTGGCCTTCACAATATTCAATGCTGTGATGATTATACCTTTTCTAGCAGTCAAGTGTCTCATTGTAGACCACTTTCCAACATCACTTAGGTAAGAAATATATTACAATTAATTCTTTTTAATATTTAATTTCAAAAGAAAATATTGGTTTAAATTAGTAGGGATAGCCAGCACACTTACCTTGGTGATACTGGAGTAGAAATTATTTAGATATAACACTAAAAAACACAAACACATTGTTAAGTACAAGCTTTCACTGTCACAGACAGCTTCATCAGGTCAGGAGAGTAGACTGATTTCTTGGTTGAACTGTAAGGTTGACTGTCCACAGCTGACTGTTTTTCAGTTATGACATCACTGTATAGATAGCAGCACTATGAATAATGTTATATTGAATGTAAT
>CABFOV010002326.1:0-25845 GCA_902141375.1 Timema poppense | reverse complement strand
ATCAGTCCACTCTCCTGACCTGATGAAGCTGTCTGTGACAGTGAAAGCTTGTACTTAACAATGTGTTTGTGTTTTTTAGTGTTATATCTAAATAATTTCTACTCCAGTATCACCAAGGTAAGTGTGCTGGCTATCCCTCCTAATTTAAACCAAAAGAAAATATTGTAATTGCAAAAATCTATCATCTTGAAATTATGACGAATCTTTACATTTTATGTGAGCCCAGAACCCCCAAAAAAGTGGATTTTACAATTCTGTCTGTCCCCACGCCTGTCTGTATGTCCCTAGCCACGAATCCAACATTGTAGAAAGAACTTCTTTCAAACACGATATTTAAATTTAATAGGTTTAGGCCTATACCTAGAGATTTTTTTATTATGACCCTATCCTTCAAATTAAGGTTAGTTCATTGATGAGTGATTTTTTTATAATTTCATTTTTTTTAAATGGCTTTACCAATAACTGTGTATTTCAAATACAATTATTTTATTTGAAATGCATAAATTATCTAGAATATATTTACATGACAAATACCAATGTATTATGTGTTTTGGGCAAAAATTCATTGAGAGGTAGTTTACAGATGGAAAATGTTTGAAAATTCAAAATATTTCAAAAATAGCTCTAACTATTTTATTTTAAATATATGTCTGGATGTTGTGTGTTAGAAAAAATAACATTATAAACTTGATTTTGGGTTATAATTCATTTATAGAGAGTTATGTAAAGAGTAATTTTTCAAAAACTTTAAATATTTTAAAAATTGCTATAGCGGTTTGATTCGACATGAAAAATAATTTTGTATGCTTGTTTTTGGAGTAAAAACTCGTCTGTGGATAGTTAACTATTGAGTGGTTTTTAAAATACCTAAAATATTTTAGAAATAACTCTAACGATATAGTTCCAAATAGGTACCTTGGGAATGTTTTTGATAAAAAATGGCACTTTATAGGGGGTGGTGTTTTGGAGTAAAATATTTGATCAAAAGTAGTTTAGAAATGACTAGATTTTCAAAAATTTGAACAATTTAAATAGTAAATCATATCTTGTCGATTTTTAGATTATAAATGGCTGCTGTATCTACTTCTTTTTCATATAAGCATTCAATAATTAGTATTTTACTAATCACCGATTTTTGAAAAAATGATAATTATTTTCCTCATATCAAGAGAAAGTATTTTAATCAAGAACATTTTCAAAACTAAAATGATGATGAATATTTACGTTCTGCGTATGTCCGAACACAAAAATAAAAGTGTATTTCTCAATTGTGTATGTTTGTCTCTGGCCATAGATTCAAAACGAGTTGATATTTGGTTTGAATATATATCTCCACATTCATCGTTCCACAAATCATCAATACAAAGACATTTCTGGCTCAAGGCCAATTCATATAATATCTTTATATATAACATTTTCAGGATATTTTAAAAACGCGTTGAAATAAACCTCTAAGTTTACAAAAAGGCAAGGGAACAGGCCTTATTACCTCGTACGACAGCTTCTCAAAGAGTGTGATAGCACCAACAATAATCCACAGGTGAAGTCAAGCATCTTGGAGTGGTTCAACAGAGCTCTTAAAAGTGCTAATTTACGAAACATATTACGTATCGCTAGGAAGATGTCCTTCCGTACCTTATCGACGACTACAATCGTGGTGCAAAACAGTCTATTATCAAGATGATGTTTGCAGACGTTTCCAAGTTTAACGTGACCCAAGTGAGGGGAAATATATATGGCAGCCGTCACCCAAAACAACATAGTAAACAAAGACTCAAAGTGAGTGATACAGTGCATGTTAGGAAATCCAAAATCATGTTCGAGAAGGGGTACAAGTGCAGTTTGAACAATTTGTTCAAGTCCCCAGCGTTGTGTCGCGACAGCCCATATTGTATAGATTATCTGAGCTTGATGGCGAGGAGGTGGAACGAACGTCTTACGATCCCGAGTTGCAGTACGTACTATTTCCTACACATTCAAAGTCGATAAACCGAATACGCACCAAAGTTAAAAACAATAGAAAGAAAGTGTGCGTTCAGTGGAAATGTTACTCCGCCAAGTTTAATTAAATGGTATTGGTCATTTACGTCACCACCCAACCATGAAGGGGTAGTTCCCATTGCCGGGATATTTACCACCATCACTTAATTTCGCCACCCAACCTCCTTCACGTCTAACACCCAATGGACAGTGGGAAGTCACACTTGCTGAATTCCTGTGTCCTTGTTCTTTCCTCGCCGTTCTCGCGGGTCAAAACATCAATTGGTACACCATCGAGAACGATCATGGTAAGTGCGTCGTGTGGTAAGATGTCACATCTGGGAACAACAGAAATATCGTGGTTCTAGTCAATAATCTCGATGGTCGAAACCATTTAAACCATATCATCGTGTTTTCTTACTCAGAACCATATATAAAGTTGGGATTGTTATGGCAGAATCCCTGAAAATAAGATTACTGATATCTTGTCAACTACGTCTGCAGCTTGGGTACGAGCGTGGTATTAACCTGGTCAAAGCCTCAACTCCTCCTACATTCTACTGTGCTTACCCTCTTAAATGTTCATCTACGCGGACATAATCAGTCGTCAGATCACGGGTGACATTGTGGCACCGCCTATACCTATCGTCGGCTTCAACATCTCAAACTACACATACGAATCATACAATGCGACACCTACCTACCTACCTACCTATCTACCCACTTACACACTATTGCACTAAGTTCCTGTGCTAAGACAGGAAATGTAGAGTTTGGGAATCAATATAAGAACATACAATGGTGAGCCTGTGAAATTTTAGTATGGAAAAGTGTAGGTGAAACCTCATTTTCAACGCTGTCCAGCTAGAACTGTCCATATCGAAAATAATACTTCAACCTAGCGAAAACAAGAATATCTTCTATCCACCCCTGTGTTCCCTTTCAACGGGGCCATGGAATAGGGAGTTTTTACAGTGGATTATTCAAGTGCATCATAATGTCGCTGAAAATTGGTGCGAAACAATTGTAAAACCAGTGCTTCATACCGGAAAAATGTTATCTCTGACGTCACCAATCATGGGCTTCTCTTAGGGACGGCCATACCATATCGTGCCAGCCACTCTTGACATAGCCTTAAACGGAAGGAAGAACAAAGGATCGACTCACTGATGAATGGATCAGGTCTGACAAGTTGTCTATTCCTTTCATCGTGGTAGTTGCATCATCCCAGAGGCTTTCCCGCTGAGGGAGTGTAGGAAAGAGGGATCCGGCTGTCTCAGATTTACTCGCCAAAAATCGCTACACGGTGCCTCCTCGCGGCCGTCCCTTGACAATGTTTTACCTTGCTCAGTTGAGCGGTGGTCCCTCCCATGTGATAAGGAGAGTTGAGCAGCTAAATTCATGTAGAGTTGTCTGTATGGGAGTGGGGAAACCTAGAGCCCTGGAGGTTGGGAACCTAGATCTTTGGGTCGGGGGAACTCAGATCCCCCACACGCCTTACACTAATCGGTTGGCAATGCGTACCCTGCTGGATTCGGCCGGGAATAGCTGGCCAGGACAACTCCAAGAGGTCCCAGCTGAGCAACTTGGGTTCACGCATCGGGAAACCGTGCTCAGGCAAAATTTCTGACTTCCTTTCATGACGTGGGCGTCGCACTTAAGAAGGAGTCAACTCCTCACATTAGGAATCAGGAATTTTTTTTTTCCCTCTCTTTGTTTTTCAACATTGAAGGAGTTAAACTAATAGGGGAACCAGATATATTTAGGATGGTGAAATCACGAGCCCAATAAACAATGCAAAAGCCATCCGTTCAGACTTATTTTAGGGTATGTTGATATAATAATCATTTTTATGAACGTTGTTGATTCAGAAATTACATTTGCAATCCATATGGAAGTAAGGGGTATGGTAAGGAATATGTGTAGAACTTCTAAGGCAGATTCCAAATACACGCTAGCTACAGCCATTGAACATTCCCGATTCCAACTTTTCGACAAGATCGTGAAGAATCAAGGAACTCCTCCAGTGCTTGCAACAGTCAAAATTCGAGGTAAATAATTCACCGAGGAAATGGATTCGAGAGCAACTCTCTGTAATATGGCTTACTAGATGTTTATTGAAAGTTTTTCTGAAAATCCCCTGAGACAAACAAATCAAACTTTGCGATATTATTCCCAGAATGTGTTGAAACCTTTAGGCCGTTGTTTTCTAGAGGTAGCGGTAGCGTACCAACAAAGAACGAGGGTAATGTGGTTTCACGAGGTGCCAGAGGAGGAACCTCTGCTATTAAGTAGAGACTTTATGAAGACTTTTGGGTTTGATATGCGTCAAATACCTGAATTTGATTAGTAGTTTTAATCTTGCGGAAGAATTATCCGACAGTTTTTACGGACCTTTTGAGTAAGTTTGATAAAGATAAATTTAATTTTGAATTAAAATTGAGTGCGGTGCCAGTATTTTGTAAATACAAGTAAATTACTTTTGCGTTAAAACCAAAGATAGAGGCTGAAATAATATGCTAACAGGAAATAGGAGTAATCTTCCCCATCAAATACAGTATACGGAGAACGCCGATCGTCCCTATTGCTAAGCCCAATGTTTCTGTCAGAAACTACGGGGACTTTAAAGTGACATTAAACCCACGTTCGGCCGTTACCCACTACCTGGATTATAATAAGTGTTTCAAGATAACTTAATGCAGCGAGTTCTTTTCAAAATTGTATTTGCAGAATGAAAATCAACAGGTTCTCCTAAATGATGTTTCCAGAGAGATGGTCACAATCAGCACTCACAAAGGGTTGTATTCTTACAACCGCATTTAATTTTGAATATTATCAGCATCACAATTAATTCACAGAATTATTGAAGGCATATTATCAAGAGTGGAGGAAATTGTGGTTTGGCAGGATTACATTATTGTTGGGTGCAAAACGAAAGAGGAACATGATGAGAGGCTGAGTGAAGTATTGTCAAGACTAAAGGAAAATGGATTAACTCCTTAGGTAAATAAATGCTTGCTCATGCAAGAATCCATTAAATATCTTAAAATATATTATTAGTAAAAAGGTCCTAATGCTGGATGAGAACTTGAGGAATTGATAGAACCCATTTATAAAGTGGAACCACGAGTAAACGTCACACAAGTCAAATCTTTCCTCGGGATGAAGGAATATTATATACATTTTCTTCAGGACGCGTCTACTACACTAAGCCCCTTTACAATTGGTTGAATAACGGAGTTGAGTGAAACAGAACATTCACGTGTTCTCCGGCATCTGATAATATTAGAGTACAAGTGACCTTCGCACCTATGTTGGCTCATTATGACCCAATTCAAGAATTAGTTTTACAACATACGCCGGCCTAGTGTGAATCTCAGAGTTCCTGAATCAGCTATATGAATATGAAACCAAACATACTGCTAAATATATGCCTCACAGACGTTGTCAAACACCGAGTGCAGACATCCTCAAATACATAGTGTATGTATCACTAGTATTCGTTTTTGGGGTGCAAATATTTGCCCAATATTTTTATATGATGAAATTTAGGCTCAAAGTATTCATGCAAAGTTCTCGAAAATTCTCAAACATCTCCGCAAGAATGGTGACGTCAGTCTTTAGGTACATGTTGTTATAGTCTCATGAATTGTTAGCCAAATGTCTCCATTCTATATGCTCGTAGGAATAGATGTAACCTTAAGGTAAAATACATTTTAGACTAAAATGTTGGAACTGTTCCTCATCATTGAAACCTTTATGTGTAATCCTAAGTTGACTAGGGTCAGGGCAGGAAACACACATTTTGAGAGATGTGCAAAGGAAACTGAAACTGTCAGTTTTCTTTAAGGTGAAATCACAATTTCCAGGCCCGATATATTTTGTAGCTACCTTAAATTGACCCATATTTTCTCCTAGTACTGTAACTTTTCCAGAGTTGATGAAGACGTCTTCACCTGTGAAAGGATCTCGTAACGTTCTACTAAAGATTTTAGTATCAAGCCATCATCGTATTTTTAGAGGCATGGACTACTATGCTTTGGTGATTAAGGTTTTTATAGTTTATATTACACCCCAAATCGCTACTCCCGTAATAAAATAATATAATATGTGAATGATATCTAAGAGGTTCAGCCTGTTCCTCATATGGGTTTTACATATGTGGCAGTGTGCGGCTTTTCTGAAATCCTTATGTGCAGTGACCAAGGCATACATTAGTTCGATCTTGTTATATATTTCAAGACGGTATTTGGTCGTATCTACAAATTATTTAACTATTTGGATGGTATAGTCCTCCTCTGTAAAATATAAATATCCTGATAAAGGCTAATCAAATTATTAACACAAATAAGCACCTGCTGATTATACTGTATGACGCTGCACATTCTCCGTCGAGGATATTTGAAGTCTGACCTTGATTATTATTGATCAGACATGAGTGCTTCATTAAATTACATGCCATATGATTACCGATTTCTTAATAAAGCAAACCTACGTTAACTTCCAACATATTATATATATTTTTTTACTTGCCACTGTTAGATAAGGTCAGAGTTTAATTCCCGGCTAGGTACATCGTAGCAGTTATAGTACATTTATTAATTAATAAAAGTTTGTACTTGATATCCATATCTAGGTTTATTAACTGTAACGGTGATATAGCTGGAACATAGGATGTAAGACACATGACTGCGCTATCTTCCGTTCATCAGTGCTAATACTAAAATGTCATTCCTAAGTTATTTGACTGTACCTTCTACAAAGTGTGATATTCTTCCAAATCGGTCGCTAATTACGCTCTCCCACTTTTATCCTGCAACTTTCACACTTTCATTCTCACTTGCGTAGCAGTCTTGTGCTCGCTCGTCCTCACTAATTTCCTACCTAATTCAATTACCGAGATCCCTCACTAGGCAATGCCCTGTTCCACATCCAGCTTCACGCACAGCCCTAGTATTCCTTATTAAGCTTCTAAGTCTCTCATCATTCACCACAAAATCAATCGTTCTCGAATCGCCTCTTTCTTCACGTATACAAGTGAATATATTTGTGCTCGACACAAATAAACCTTCTTCTAAACACAGACTCACAAACTCATTACCATTCTCGTTTACTCTGTCATCACCAGACCTTCCTAACACTTTCCCTGAGTTTTCCCTTTGGGTGCCCGCCCCTTCATTCATATCAACAAGAGAATTCTTTCACCTGGTTTATATGCATTCAAGACTCCATTAAGTTAATTCCAAAACTCCACACTTACATTCTCGTCTTGACCCGCCACCAAAGCATAACCAGCAACCAACATCATTCTACTAATGCCTATTACCATCCCATACCTTCTCACAAACAGCTTAGTTGTTGGGATCAGGATTAAACCAACACCCTGACTTCCCCTTACACTTTAATCCACACCTGACCACAGTACCAGGAATAGCAATTATATTACTAGTGAAAACAACAGCAATAACATGAATAATATGATTTGTGGGGACACAATAGCAATAACAATCATATGATTTGTGGAGAGACACTAACAATCATATGATTTGTGGGAACACAATAGCAATAAAATAATATAATTTGTGAAAATACCTTATGTTTCTGTTTCTCTATGTTCAGACAGAAGCATCAAATGTTATTCCTAAAGAATAAACATATGATCTGATGTTTTTAATATAATACAAATATATTTGGTGGACAACTAACATTCCCTGTGTTCTTTATTTCAACAGGGCCACGACCGTTAGTTTGTCTTATATGTCTGGAAAGTTGGCGTCTATTGTCGGCAACTCTATCTTCCCGATTCTCTTAAACCTCAACTGTGTGGTGTCGTTTTATCTAGTCAGCGGAATTACTTTAGGTAAGAACAAATCATTTCATGTTACTTTTGCCAATACCTAATATATTTATTTAAATCTTAAAGTTATGAGCTACAAATTAATTATTCGGTTATGAAAAGTATCTCTTTAATTGGTTTTTAAATAAAATATATTTTAGAACCATTTTATAATATGTTTTAAGATGGAGTGAAACTATTACATTTAATCATTGTGGTTATATCCGCAACTAAATAGTATATTCTTTAAATTAAAAAATGACATCTGCAGACCCGGGTTCGATTCCCGTGTCCAGGTGTAATTTTTCTATTTAAAGAATATATATAAAGTTTCATTGATTAATATACCTTCACATATATATCACATTGAATTACATACCACTTTTGTTTAAGTTGTTCGTTTTATTTGTAAAACAAATTAGTTATACAATTTTTTGTTGTGGCTGGGAAGTTTGGTTTAAATGATAATAGTTCAATTTACTTCCTGAAAAGTACTAATTATTCACATTTAATCTAAATATCCTTGATTCTTGAAAAGAAACCTAAAATAAATCCTCAATCCTACAAAGTATACTGAAGGTTTTATGGATGTGAAACGTCGGTTTGTCGGGAGAAACACAAGAGCAAGGTGAATGAGGTTGGAATGAGATATCTAAGAAAGGTATGTTAAGAAACTCGTATGAACAGAGTCAGTAATGAATGGATGCTGAAGGAGTGCGGTTTGAAAGGGAATCCAACAGGGCAACGTGAAAGAAGCGTCTTACGTTGATTTGGGCCTGTTGAAAGGATGAGCGTGGATTGAGGGACGAAGCAACTATTTGAAGGTAGAGTGTGTGGATCAAAAGGAAGGGGCAAACTATGTAAGACGTGGCTAAATGCTGTAGACGAATGTGTGAAAAAGAGAAGCATTAAGGGTTTTAAGAATAAAAGATTAATTTATGTATGACTCGGTATGTATGACACAGCCCTCAATAGCTCAGTGTCTGTTATGTAGGTGTGAGATCATCAAATAACACTGGGTAAAAAATAAATAAAAAAATTGTCCCAAACGCAAAAATATGATGATATAATAGTATTTTTTGTGCTGAATTTGAATCTATTTTTAGAATTTTTCTATCACGTAAGAATTTTGAAGTGTTAAAGTGTTAAAGTTAAAGTTTTAAAGTGTTAGGTTTATCAAAATACAGATATATTAAAGGGCTTATCTCACCTAAAAGGTAGAAGTGTAAGATTTTATGCCTCTGGAACATCTCTCTTAAGGGTCCAACAATAGTCAGCAATCATATTTTACTCCACTTGCACTGGTGACGTTTTTCCATTCCGGAAATGTCTTGATGAAAGCGTTCACCATGTTTGTCACTGACTGCTCCAAGATTTTCTGGGAAGAAACCCAGGTGCGAATCTAAGAAATGTATTTTCAAAGACATGTTACATCCCATGATCTTGTAACAAATCATTCACTATTGCTTTGTAACTGTCTGCCTTATGCTACCCTAAAAAGTTCCGGCAAATACTCTTGAAATAATCCCACGCAGCCTTTTCAACTTGGTGCAACTGACCATCAAAGTTCTCATATTTAAACAATTCTCTTATTTGAGGTCCTACAAAGATCCCCTCTTTGATCTTTGGAAATTTTTATCTTAGTTAAGAAGATCCAAACTTATATGGAGAGGAGGTAAATACACTTTTTTCGGATCGACAAGTGGTGTATTGACAATATTCTTATTTCCTGGTGTTAATGATTTACGCTTTGGCCACTGTTTATGGTTGTAGTGCTTTTGCCGGTCTATGCTGTCCCACTCACAAAGAAAATAGCAGTACTTCGTGAAACCAAGTTGTAGTCCAAGCAAGAGAGCAATGAATTTCAAGTCACCACAGATATTCCATTTGTATTCATCATTCTTGATTTTTACCAGAAGGAGTTTCATGCTCACGTGTGTTTCTTTCATATCGGCAGCATGAGCTAGTGACACTGTTGGAAACTTATTACCATTGTGAAGAAGTACAGCTTTCAAGCTAGCTTTAGAAGAATCAATAAATAAACGCCACTCCTCTGTTTTGTACTCGTCACCAAGTGCTTCCATAACAGAATAAACACCATTACAAAAAAAAACAGGCCAATCTTCAAGAAGAAATAGATTATTAAAGTCACTATGCCTATCTCTAAAAATACATAATTTTGTTTCTTTGTGGAGGAGATTCCAGGCTTTCAATCTGGACTCTAAAAGTTCTGCTTGCCTTTTAGATAGATTCAAATCGCGTACAAGCTCATTGAGATCTCGTTTAGTGAGTAAATATGATTCAGAATATAAACAGGGAACTTCAAATGTGGGATCAAACGTTACATCATCATCATAATCATCATCATCATCATTATTACCACCCACTTCACTGGAGAGAGTGTTTACTTACACACTGGATAATCTTAAAGAGGGCGTAACTTTAAAACTATGGGTGATAGAACAATTCTGAGACCAGTTTTGAAATCAGTGAAAGAAACATACTTAGATCATCCTTAAGTTGCCTTGGGATAAAATCTTTGTTGACCAGTGTAATTAACAACCATCAGAAACACAGCCACAATTAACTTTGTGTCTGTTATGGAAGTTTGAGCTCGTAGGCTAATTGATATCTTCCATAAGCAAAGTCGCAAGGACTCAAGGAGACGTATTCTTTGGCATCTCGAGTTTACCATTTGGTATTTCCCAACTACTAGGATTTCAAATCACGCTAATTGAACTCGAGTGATATGTCTCAAGGAGGTCTAGTTATTCGAAAAATATCTCGAAGGATTTTTGATCAAGATAGCGCTTGGAAACATTAGTTGTTTCGAATTTCAATATCTATAGGAAAGAAAATGGCATTAAATAAGCCACTCATATGAATTTTTGATGATAGGGCTAATGTTAATGCATTTTTGTTGTAGCGCTAAATAATTAGTCAAACTCCTTTAGATTAAATAAGTGTAGATCTGACAACTTATTAAAAGATAAACTAATAAAATACGCCATGGCAGGTCCAGCTTGATCATCTGCACCAATTTTCTGTAGTATGTACCATACAAAGACATTATTTATTTGATTGTCAAGTAACCTGCCTTGCACGTTAACATTAATACATCACAATGAGTGTATGCGATACAGTTGACTATGTGCAAACATACAAATATGACTGTTAATGTAAAAATATAATTTTTGAAACCCTATTGTTAATATGTAGTTTATAGAAATATTAACCAATTTTTAACAAAGTTAATTGCCTGCAGAGCGTATTGATTGAGTCAGTAAATAATAATAATGTAGGCCTATAGTCTAAATAAAGTTTGTCTTAAATTAAATTCTCCCTTTATCAACATAAATTTGTTGACATGCTCAACATAAATTAAATAACCAAAACTCTCCCCAACAAAGTGAAATACGGACGGACGATCTGTGTTGATGGAATCGGCAAGAAGATGATGTGTTCCACAAGGGAGGAACAGAAACAAATAATGTTTTCTCCAATACCCGCCTCGGTGGCGAACTCATCTAACGCGCCAGTTTCATGTTGAACTAGACTACCGAGGATGGAGAGCTCGGGTGCACTTGGGTGTTTTTCTACTCTCCCTCCACACAAATGCGGGTTGACTTCCTCTATATCGTGGAACGTGTGTATTATTATTTTTTCCTATGTCGTGATTAGTTGATCTCACAGGAAGTCAGTTTCCAGGATCAGAGACCAGTGTGTACAACATAAAACCAACTTGAAGGGTAACTCTCTTGAAGACAACTTCATTTCATTCGTGAATACAGAAATGTTGCTTCAGAGTTCTAGGCCGTTCGAGCGAGACAGACTCGAGAACGGAACACCACATCTCGGGAGTATGGGATCATTAATGGCAACACACCATTATCAATTACTATTTCGTGTAATTTCTGAGCTCCGAGTAATTTGATTGCTTTTTCAATCATACAATTCTATAACATAATAAATATTGTTTTATTTCCCTCTATGTATACGCATGATATGAATCTTGATGCTATGTTTTCCAACATTTCTCTTGTGTTGTTATTTTGCAGCGTGTGGCGCTTTGAGTTTATTCATCAGCGGGAAAGGGAATGCTCTTCTATAGTTTCAACGGTTGAATTCAACAAACAAAAAGATGGCTGGCTTGTGGCTGGTCATCAGCACAATCAACTATTCTCAGTCTTTGAAATCCTGTATATTTTAAAAGAGTATTAGTAATAAATGTTGATGAAGTTGTTCACTTTAATAATTTTGTTTAATCCTGAATTATCCTGATCCCACTGCAACAAATTATCTGTGGCAATAAATAATTACCTTTTTGTCTAGTTCTAAAATGCTCTTGCTAAACGTACGTCACATAAAATCTAAACCAAATGTTTGGAACTTCGATTGTAATTATTTTACCATCGTGGACATAATTTCATTTACTAAAAAATTGACAGCCAGTATTTAGTAAGGCCAAGGGATAGTTTTTTTTTAACTTTCACATTTAATTTTATTAGAGTTGGATCGAATCCGCTAATCTCCTATTTACCTTCAAATCGGAATCTTGGAAAAATTATGAACATAAGAGGAAATAGAAATCGAATGGAATAATAGGAAACAAGAGTAACTAAATGCTAACAATTTTTCTTATACTCCATTAATGTATGAGAAACGATGGTACTCCGTACTGGCCGACTGTTCCATAGCACCCACCCCTCCTCTGCGAGATGAATGTTGCTTGGTTGGTAAATCAACACGCCCCTGCTCATCCTCGGCTCTCTGACGCTAGTGCTGGGTTCAACGCCGAGCACGTCTGTGTCCCTCTAGTCCAGAGGTTCCCAATTATTTTTTTTTGCTACGGAACCCTAACTGATCATACTTTTTTTTTTGCGGATCCCCATTTTGATAATAACAAAAGTGATTGTATCTTGTAGTATAGTTTGAATATTTTCATGTTTGACATGAAAAAAAAGGATATTTATAAATAAAAAGTAATTATTATAAGCATTATGAAACATTTATTGTACAAAAAAACAAAAAACCTAACTTTTTAATGTGAAGAATGAATTTTTTTCACATATTTACTTATAATAGCATAAAATTAGGCTTAATATCTGACAAATGAATGCGAAGATCTGGAGCTGAATCCAGTCTGTTTCTGTACTTGTTTATGGTGTAAGCGTAAGCTGAAAAACCAGTCTCGCATTGGTAAGTTGTCACAAACGGAAGAAGAACCATAATAGCCTTCTCAACGACTGCAGGATATTCATCTTTAAGTCCAATACAAAAGTAATTCAAATTAGAATCTTCTGATTCGAATTTTTGTTTTAGAAATGATAAACACTTAATGTCGATCAAATTCCCATACTCTGACACAGTTAGCATCGATGGTTTGGTATGATTTGCGAATGGATTCTGTACCCAGTCGATGTCCTAAACTTCTCCGGGAAATACTCTTTTCAAGGATTTTTTAGGTAAATCAAATGTTCATGTATGTTTTTTTTTCCACATCTGAGGTTATTTGCAACTCATTTTCTTCCAGAAATCCATGTAAAAGAGTAAAACTTTCGTAACTTTTTTGTTCAACACATTCGATCCAGAAGCCAAGTTTGTTTTTTAAGTTCAGATATTGTCTCTCCTACTGTAAACGTGGTTGTGGCTCCTCCCTATAAGGACTTGCAGATTACGTTGAGTTTATCGAATATATCGGCCAAATAAGCCAATTTCATCTACCATTGCTGATCGTGCAATAGTTCAACAAGCGTACTTATGGATGCAGAAATGGGTTTTTCAGCGAAGAATATCTTAAGCTCGTTGCGCAATTCAAATTACCCGGATAAAACTTTTCCTCTCGAAAGCCATCTCACTTCCGTGTGTAGAAGAAGTGATTGATGCTGACTTCCTACATATTCACACACTTTTTAAAAAATGTAGCATTTATGCTCCAAGTAAACAAAATGGGCAAGTCAATCATAATACACTTACCCAATCTCACCGACCAGGCTAGGCACCTCGAATAACAACACGTCTGGCCACATGAACAACACGTGAACAACTGCTAGCGCCGAGCCTAGAGTCGTATCTCGCCGCTAGAGACCACCACCCTGCTCAATACCACCCAACAACAACAACGAGAACATACTAGAAAAGGATAGTAACTGCCAGACCTGGCCAGAAGAAAATAGACGTTTCTAGTGCCGCGCATTCCCCCTTCCTGTGTGTTTATCTCAGTGATCCCCACCCTTTTATGATCCCGTCTCTCTTGTTCGACGAGTGTGCACCATATAAAAGACCGTCCGTCAAGTAAGAGACTACTCTTGGACACTGTAGGACGAAGCAGGAGGCTTCCAGGACATATTGATATAATGTAAGATGAAATTCTTTTTCGGCGTAAATTCAAATATTATAAACTATTCAAAATTCCATTTTGGTCATTCTTGTTTTTAAAACATAATTATTGAAGTTTGGTATTAATCTTCGTTCTTTTTGCGGAACAGTGGGTTAACTTTATTTATCTCATTTGCGAATTGTGTTGCAATATGAGTTTAGTAAATATTAATGTGGGAAAGTTGTTTATAACGTTAGCTCAGAACTTTTCAAATGTTATTAAAGTTTGACAGTTTATACAGATCAATTTAACTTTATTTATTTCGCTTGTGAGTTGTGTTGCAATATGAGTTTAGTAAATATTTATGTGGGAAAGCTCTTTGAGAACATTATGTCAAATATCGAATGTTAGGAAAGTTATGCGTTACGCTGGTCTGTGAGAAATATAAAATTAACTTTATTTATTGTACTTGTGAGTTGTGTCTCATGATTAGCTAAGTAAAGATTTACTTAGGAAGGTTCGGTAACTAGATTATACCTGTACATGCAAAAATTAGTGACGTTTTGCGTCTACTTATTACTTATGATTATCAAGGCGTTATTAATAAGTCCATCAGACTTATGAGTCTAGGCTAACAGACTAGAATTTGATGTCATATCCTTCAGACTTAGTTTGTATAGTCTTGGCGACTGTAATGTTTATCATGTTCTTCAAACTTAGTTTGTATAGTCGAGGTGACTATAATGTTTATCATGTCCTTTTGAAATAGTTTATCTAGTCGAGGTGACTATTTTTCTAGATTTTTTATTTCAGTCAAAGTGACTAGAATTTGGTTTTGTGTTCTTCTGACTTAGTTGGTGTAGTCAAAGTGACTCTAAAGTGTTATTGAGTCTTTATTATATTAGTCCAAGTGACTAACATCTCCCCATGTCCATATGACATAGCTTAAATATAGGAGCCTTGAGCTCCAGAGGTAATAAGGACCTAGCCTTAAAGGTTGATTTTCTCCACAAGTACAGTACTTCCTTTTTAGTCCTTATGACAAGTCTGTTTTCTCATGAGGCCGTGTTCGTTGTTTAATATTTGTGTCGCTACAACCAGGTTGTCAGTCCTTTTTCTTGGATCCAGTAGGGTCAATGTGTTGAACCATTCTTGTTGGCACGCTTTGCGTGTGGTATTAGCTGGGGTGGATAAAGCGCAGAACTCCGCTAGTTTCCATAATGGGGTCCGCGCAGATAATACCTTTGCGTTTAGCCCTTCGTTGGCTCCTATTGACTAAATATTAAAAGTTAGTATGTACTAAAGTAATGTTGTACCCCAGGGAATGGGTTATTGTATAAATGTACTATTGATTGCTCAGGCAGTACATATTGGGAAAAGGACCAGCCATAGTACTATTTGGTGTTGACTCCTGTTTGCTAGCCATCAACCAATGTAATTAACAAACCTTTCTCATATCATTCATTGTAAAATGTATCTTCAGGACTTTCTTAAGTCCCAATCAAGCAAGTTAGTTCAAGATATATATATATATATATATATAATAGTAACTCAACTTATAGGATTTACAGTTAACTTTCATTGGTAATTGGTAATTATTTCACTGTTTTTCCTTTAAGACCCTACCAACAGTAGCCTGGCGCTTGCCCAGCTCTTCTGATAGTGAACAGGCTTTTCCAGCCTACTGCCTTTGACGCTTATTTACCCGAGTAGCTGCAAGACAATCCTACAGTTTGGAATGCTGGCGGCCGGGGTTCGATCCTCGGTCCCGGCAAAGATTTATCTGATTACCAAACCCTTCCTTCACCTCTGACAAGACATCTTGTTAATGTGAGGAATGCCAGGCCTCCACCGTGGTTCGGATTCCACGTTAAACTGTGGGTCCTCCATTTCATCTCACAATCACCCTACCATTACACATTAGCGTAAGTGCGTATAACCCGAACGGGTAGTAAGACGCGGTGCTAATAATAATAATAATAATACAGTTTGGACTTGCTATATGTCAACACATCTTGCATTTAACGTATAGTTTTCCTTGATCTACGATATGTTCACTTGTTTCCTGAACTTATATATTACACGTTCAATTGTCAACCAGCATTAATCTTGTATAACTATTGTAATCTTATATCTCATTTATGTTTTTCTATAATAAATCTATTTATTGTTTACTTAATTATTTGTCTTATGTAATGAATTATCCAGAACGTTAACACTAGTTACAATAAGACAATGTTTATTTTATTTCATTCTATTGCTTGTCTATGTAATATGTGTGGTCCGCTGTTGTGCTTGTGAGTGTCCGTCCTCTGAATAAAATAATTTATTACGCCCTCGAACTGGGGGCCGGTATCTCTCTGCCTAGTCACTCGTTATTGTACACTATGTCTTCCTTATGTTCCCCGTCCTCATATAATTTGTTTGAATTAAATATTTCCGTCCAATGCACTAATATGAACAACAGTTCACCTTAAATTTCAATAGACTGCCCACGACAGGTGGCCAGCAATTTCACCTCCATAGATGTACCAGCGCCAGATGGGCATAAAAAGTCCATTGGCAAAACTTTTACAATTTTTTACCCACTAGGGGTTCATATGGAACTATCATTAGAACCCTGGTGGAGTAATATTCATCACAAAACCGACCCCGGAGTCTCGCTCGACTAGACTACCACCTTTTCTTTGCCCCAGCCGGTCGTCGAACCAGGGTATGGCAGTATTGTCATATTAATTTTTAACCATTAATGCTCCTGATGTCTCCCCTCTCTCTTTTTGCTTGTTTTAATATAATGACTCCATCCAGTGCTGTATTTACTGCAATTAGTACACAATTCACATTTCATAATGTGTCCACAAATAGTGGGCAGAACTATTAATTTTGAGTTCACAGATAATGTTTATTTATCCCTACCTACAATCTTGTAACACCAGATGGGCAGAAATTGCCCACCGGTAAAGTTTATTTTCATTTTCACACCAGGGTTACGTATGGAATTGTCGTCGTAGCCCTGATGTTGTAATATTATTTACTCTGACCGACCCTGGCGGCTCGCTCGGTGTTGTTCAAACCTTATTTTCCTTTGTTTTTTATCTATGGTTTCTCCCCCCACCCCACACATGCATAGATACCTCCTCTTCCTTCTCCCCCCATACCGTCAACTCATCAGCAAACACCATGGCTTCATTCTTTCCTGCCACTTTGGTCATGACCACTCCCATTACCATTGCGAATAGTGGTGGTGAAAGGGCACTTCCCTGCTTCACTCCAACATGTTTTATTTGAAACCACTTTGTACGCTCCTTCTCCGTCTTAACACAACTTCAGTTATCCTCATGCATGCTCTTCACTCTCATTACAACTCTTCTTTCCACTTCAGCCCCCTTCATCACTTCCCAAACTTTGTTTTTCTCCACACTATCATATCATGACTTCTCTGAATCAATACCATTACCAAGTCTTTCCCAAATTCATAGCTTCTTTCCATCAGCTGTCGTATCGCAAAGATTAAATCTATTGTAGACCTCTGTTCCCTAAATCTGTCCTGTTCCTCTCATCACCTTTCTTTCATATTCTCTTCTCATTGATATCATTCACATACATATATACTTGTTTGAGAAAATTGGTTGATTATATGACCATATTCATAATTGCAACAAATGTTAGTCAAATGAATACAAACAGCTGGTACATACACGGAGCCTTTAATGATGATCTACCCTGATTTAAAGTATGGCTTACTCTTAATACAGTCCTCATAAATAATATCTTTATCACACAAAGTTATGTTTGCTCTTCCTCTTGTTCTTCTTCTCGATCTTCTTGCAGCGCGCTTCCATGGGATTGTAGTAATAGCTAGGATAGTATTTCTTGTGTTCCCTCTTAACATCTTCCGCTGCCTCAAAGTAGAAAGCCTTAGCATAGTTGGGCATAGATTTCCAATACTCGCCCAGGCGCACGGAGATTAACTTGTTGGTGTCCTCTGAAACACAAAGTTGTCAGCGTTCGCTTGTTATGTTTATAAAAGTATTATTGCTACATAAATGGCATGACTTTTAACTTTGGATGACCTACTCGTTTAGAAACAATATAACAAAATGTGATGTAGGCCTACATAAAATCTAAAGCACTAAACACAGTGTGTGGAAGTTTAATGATGATTTAACATTGATTTAGAGTAAACTATTGTGTAAATTGTAACTAAATCATCAATAATAAAATTATATATATATATCATGTTATATACATCTATAGTGATGGGACCCTGCCTCGGTGGCGTAGTTGGCTAACGCGCTAGTTTTGTGTTGAGCTTGACTGTCAAGGACGAGGAGATCGAGGTTCAAATTTTGCTCGAGTAAACTGGGGGGTGGTTTTTCCTAAATGGTTTTTCACTCTCTTTCCACGAAAGTGCGGGTTCACTTCTTCTAAATTCAACCTTCCCAATTCCTAAGTCCTTAGCATAATTAGTAATTAAGTGTATAACCCAAACTGGTAGTAACACGCGGTGATAAATAAATAAAAAATAAAAATATATGGTGATGCGCTTGCTGAAATGTCTGAAAGTAGTAGATTTAATCTATAGTTCATCTTGTTTGAGCCAGTTTTGTGTTAGAATATAAGTCAATAGAGATTTGACTGAATTAATTGATAACATGATACCTTTCTGGAATGGTTGAAATCTCTTCCTGCCAACACATCGAGTTCTCTAGGCTTGTTTTACACATTTTATTAGAACTATGGTTATATGGCACATAGATACTCATCAAGTCAAACCAATTGTCAACAAAAGTTGGCCTACTAAATGATTGTTTAGTTTTTGTGCTCCTTCACACTGAACATGAATATTTTCTAGTTTGTGGTCATGGTTTTCAAGAACAACTTGAGCTGGGTTCGATAAATAACATTGTTCCTTCCATGTCTAAGAAACACAATAACCGGCTGTATTAAGATATAATATAATTATTGAAGTCATATTTCTTATGCCATTCTGCAACCACAATTAACAAAAACATGTTTGAAAACCGACATTTGGCCCCATATTTGCAATTATGGGCCCTAAATATATAAATTACAACAATATTAGATTGTAAATTAGGAAATTAGGGAAATGCACGCTATTACTTATTGACATTCACCCGCTGTCCTTTACATGACAAGAACAGATGTAGGGTGTTCGAAAACAAGGCATGAGGCTACTGGAGAGTGGAGGAGGTTACATCCCTTGTACTCCTAACAAGACATAGTTAGGATAGTCAAGTCTCGTAGATTATGGTAGGCATGACATGCAGCGCCAATGGGAGAATCTATTGACAGCCAGACCCAATGGGAAGACCTTGACGCAGATAGGAAGATAATATTGTAATGGACCTGAAAGAAAGAGGGTGTAATCAGGCGGACTGGATATAACTCAAGATACGGATAAGTGGCATATTTTTGTTAGTGCGGCAATGAACTTTGGCGTTTCCAATGCCATAGGTTGGGTAGGTAAATATATTCAAACCTTTAGTCATATTTAAAAAAACTTTATAATTGTGATTTATTCACATTGGTGAACACCTTTTTCATGTCTTCTTCACTAACATTATCATCATCATGTCTTACTACCTGTTCGGGTTATACACACTTACGCTAATGTGTAATGGTAGGGTGATTGTGATATGAAATGGAGGACCTACAGTTTAACGTGGAATCCGAACCACGGTGGAGGCCTGGCATTCCCCACATTTACAAGATGTCTTGTCAGAGGTGAAGGAAGGGTTTGGAAATCATCTTCACTAACAATTTTTATATATTCATTATATTGAATTACATTCTTTATCATTTCTTACCCTAATTTTTGTTAAGTTGTAAGCCTGGTAGTTTATTTTGTAAATACAAATAATTAATATGTTTGTTTTCCTAAATATCGCAATCTAAGAGCTATTGAAAATGTTCATTCATTCAACTAACATTTTGTTACGGAGTGAATCTGGTAGGACTGCCGAGTTTGCGGAGAAGTTAACCTTATAGTTACTCTTTTATAAGTTTATAATGACTATAATAAAGTGTAAATTCAAATAAAAACAGTATGGGTTAACATAGTAGATATATAACAGAAAGTGTGCAAGTGAGAGAAGAAGAATGGAAGCGATTAAAAGAGGAATAGTGGTAGAAGGATAGGGGAAGATGGAGGCATTTTACTAAACTGATCCGGCAACAGGATGGAAACAGTTGATGAGGATGATGGATGATGAGGTATATAAAACTTACTTGGATATTCTCTGGCTAGCTTTTGTCGAAAATTTTGAGCATAGATCATGAAGGCGTTGAGTGGACGTGGGACCTTGATGGAGCGTTTCATGTTCTTGTAAGTACGGCCATTCCGTCTTTGTTTGAAGTGTTCATTGATTAGCTTCTCTTCATCTCCACTGTAGTCACATACGACTGGAAATGGCCGGTTCTCCTCTGGCAGTTCAGGTTCTGTTATATACACATTTATACTATAGGTTCTGGATAAGTGTGTTGGATTAAATTATTATATTTTAGAAAACACTAAATTTACTCTAAAATTTATTTTTATAGCTAAAAATAACCGATAATTTGTTTTAAACTTGAGAAGATTATTACCACAATAAAACTCATGTTTTTTTAAAGTTCACTACAACAAAACTAATTTTTTTGTTTCCTATGTATCCACATTTGCGTGGAGGAATAATGAGAAACCACCCGGCTGAGATTCAAACCTCAATCTTGCCGTCAATGGCGGTCCAGTGTAATGGACCATTAAACTACTGACGAGGGCCAACTTTCAATTTGAATAACACACTCGTGTATTTAAGTTAAATTGTTTTGTGTTTTACCTGGTTGGACTGAATGAGTTACAAACAATACAGACTGTTCTTCAACCTGAAACAAAATATCAAATTAAAATTATAAGATATCAACTTTATAAATAATATTGTTCACTAAGTGCATTTAATTAAAATATTATATTTATCATTTTTAATATTAATATTTTTAGCATACAAAGTAGTTACTATTGAATGATACAAGAATCTTGAGGAATACCTTAAAAAGTTGTATTATTATTATATTTAACACTGCGTCTTACTACCCGTTCGGGTTATACACTTTAAGTACTAATTACGCTATTGGATTAGGAAATTGGAAAGGTTGAATTAGAGGAAGTGAACCCGCATTTGCGTGGAGGGAGAGTGGAAAACCATTTAGGAAAAAAAAACCTCAGTTCACTAACCTCGATCTCCCCGTCCTCAGCAGTCGAGCTTCAACACGACAAGCGCGTTAGCCAACTACGCCACCGAGGCGGGTTAAAAAGTTGTAGAACAATGAAAAGTCTGATGGCAGAATCGAATAGTTTGTGAAATAAAGGATTCAAAGTGTATCTGAAGTTATAGCTGAGATGAAATTTTGTGACTATCCGACCAAATGTGCGTAACTTGCAAAATCATTCTGTAGATGTTGTAGTCAACATGGAGTTAAAGTGGGCTTCCAAGTACTCAACATTACCACAACTAAAGTGGTTGACTTGACATTAAAACCTTTGGGCTTTGATGAGTGGCTTGTTTTTGGAGAATTGGTAAATGGACCAATCCAGATAACATAAAAGTTGAAAAGTTTGAGATTTCAAAATAGAGGTCTTGCAACTAGAAGAGAAAGGAGGAGGGACTAAGAATTGCTAAACTAATAGAAAAAAAAAACTTTTTTTCAATATGGTGCACATTTTTAATTAGGTATAGACAAATGAAAGAATCTAGTAATAAAAAATATAAAAAGGATTATCTTTAAGGGAATTTATACCGCTGCTATTACATAGCTAAGCTATAGCCTTGCAGGGGCAACATAATAACTATAATAAACATCTGGTGGCATAGCCTGGTGAATTGTGATCTTATTGGGAGACTATGATACTTATTTATTCAATATATATATATATAATTTATTATCCCATTTACGATCGTTGATAAACTGTTATACTCCTTTTTCAAACAAGTTTCTGTAGCAAATGTCTAATACATGGTGCCTACTCAACTTTACCAATGAAATCCCCGACCTTTTCCCTGATCATTTCCTAAAATTCCCGACTAAAAAAGTATGTCACACCCTTCTAACTCGCCCCCCCACCCCTCCCCCNCTCCCCCTACTTCCACGTTTTTCTATTATTTAAAAAAAAAAAAATTAGTTTTAAAATTTGAATTAAAATTGTTTACTAGGAATTAAAAATATATTACACAGCTACAAACAAAAAAATGACATTGTAATTTACTGAATATTGTATTTCATATTTTGAGTAAAATTTCATTTTCCCGGATTTTTATTGTGATTTACAAAATTCCCGACTTATTCCAGTTTTTTCCCGATCACTTCAAATTCCCATTTTCCCTGATGGTAGACACACTGTAATGCCTTGTTTCACTTATCTAATGACCGTGCTTAGGAAAATATTGTATTGTCATTGGATTGCGTTCGTTTGTGCACTTAATTTTGGGGCTAGATAAGATTTTGTTTCAAATATTTTAATTTTTTTGATTGTTATAATAGGTTTGGGATTGCCATAGTTATCTCAAGATTGTAAAAGGAGGAACTTTATAAATGTTAGTAGCCAGATGTATAACTTCCTGGTCTGATGGAGCTTACCTGTGAGAAGAATGGGTCAAACTGCTTAGATAATATAAAACAATGTGATTTCATTCAGAAAACATAATATTCAGCATTTTTTTTGTCTGGTAAGCACAAATGTACTTAAACGTTTCTTAAATTTGATATATATGTTTTATATTTTATAATTATGTTGTAACATTTAAATTTCTAGTTTATTGTTATAATTCTCCCCCCCAACCCCTTTTTCTTAAAACTCAAAATGCTGCAAATACCCTTTGGGATTTCCACTCCTCTGTTGTAAAGTTGTAATTAGAGATGGGTGGAATACACTATTTTCTGTAAAGTGGTAAATTAATGGTTTGGGGTCTGGTTGTTAAGTTTATTAGTGTTACTACTCAAACTCTAGCATAGAATTCCAGTGTAGTTCCCGGTTTTTATGGCAAAAAATTATTTGTTTTCCCGATTTTTAAAAGGCTTTTCCTTTCAGTTGTGAGATTTTTAACAAATGATCCTAAATTAAAAGTTTTGTACAAGGTGTGCTTAACAAACCACCAAATTTTAGTACTTAAACAAGTAGGCCTATTATTAACAAGGCCTCGGCTAAAAGATTATTGTAGTCTTACACAATTCATACCACCCACACTCTCAATTACTTCAAGAGTGACTCAATGTTGAACAATCTCCTCCCCTGCTGGGAGAGGCACACACCAAGACAGTGAGGACTCCTACCTCCGTCCTTAGAACACAATACTCTGGTCACAGCCATTGAATTACTTTACATCTTTATCAAACATTGTATTAGACTTGTATCAGAAATACATTCCACTTGTGACATGTGCTCTGACACAAGTATAGGATGAACAAGTTAACAGGAGTATGAATACTAAATGTTGACAAGTTAACAGGAGTATGAATACAAATGTTGACAAGTTAACAGGAGTATGAATACAAATGTTGACAAGTTAACTGGAGTATGAATACAAATGTTGACATGTTAACAGGAGTATGAATATAAATGTTGACAAGTTAACAGGAGTATGAATACAAATGTAACAAGATAACAGGAGTATGAATACAAATGTAGACCCATCACCTCCCAATGTCAAATTATAAGCTATAGTAGTAGTATTCTACTGAACCTTTGAAAAAAAATAATTTATTTTTTATGTCAACATTGATAATATCTATTTTATCAGTATTATTTTATAGATTTTGATATGATTTATTAAAAATATCAGCCGTAGATCACACAACTTGGAATATAAATATTGTACAGGTGTGAAACACTACAAACTTCATAGCAGCTGCTTCTCATCTCTAACACATGCTATTCTGACTGGTCAAGTCGGTATTTCAACCTAACTTGCCAGCCTTGCTGGATGACATCATGTGTGACCCTATGTGTCAGACAATGACGAGCATTCCTGAACGGACAGCGCAGATAATGAACAGTTAATTAATGATTGTCAAGAGCCACTGATGTGTGGTCGATCTGTGCAGAGGTATAATGGACTATTGTGCTCCAACGCACTGGGTTTGGATAGCTCCCTTGTTTTGATGTAAGAAATGCATGTATGTAAGACTCTAATGGAGCAAGTAAACCTTTCTTCAAAATGTGAATTTCCTAGAGAGAGAGAGATAAGGAACACTAAACAACTTTACATACTGTTGACTACTTTATGTTTTCAACTGCATTTCACAAAGTGGAAAAATGGTTTCAATATTTGTCTACTCGATTGTCTGCTTCATTTTCATGAATTTTCTCGTCAAACTGCAAAAGCTCCACCTCATCGAACAACACAACTCAAGAAATATATCATGAAGAGTCTTTGTAAATTGTTGTAATATGTACATTAGACGTTATTTCATTAGAATAGAATAACCAATAACCAATAACCAATAACCAATAACCAATAACCGGGGCTTTATGAAGCACATGCTGAGATTTACTTTGAATGTATCTAAACAAGTTTCTCACACACAGACATACTAGCAACAAAAACTGCAAATATAGCATGTTTTATATTTTAGACTTAAGTTCAATTCATATAGGCCTAGGCTTATTTAGGATCAAAAAAACCTTAGAAATAAAGAAGTAGTTTTTAATTAATGTTAAGAAATGACTAAAAGTGAGTGTTTTTATAAACAGTGACTAAAATTAATTTGCAGAAAAAAAGGGGGTGAAAAAAGGTGAGTTATTTTCATCCCTGTATTGGAATGGAATGGAATCCAGGTAGAGTTCTATCTGTAAAAGTAATGCAGTAATTTAGTTAGTTTTGGAGCATGTATTCTCCTAGGTAATTAGTGGCTATAACAAAGTTAGGGCGCTGTTTACGAAATATTTAGAGACAGAAGGAGCTGCACTCTAGCATAAAACAAGATGTTATTAATTTACATTTGGAAATATGTTATAGATATTTCAAACGTAAACTAAATTATTCACTCCCAAATCAATTACAATAAATTGATTAAAATAAGAAAAATAATCATTTAAAAAATAAATAATTACCACCTTTGGCTGTATTAGCTTCGCTTTTGTTGCTGGGGGTTGTAGTGGCACGACTGCTTCAAGTTTATGAGCTTCTGTGTTTGTGGGCACATCACATGTTTTCATTATTTTAGGAGCTATGTTATCAAATTGAAGATATTGTGCAGCAGTCACAAAATTACATACATCATCTTCCTTCACCTGAATGAGGAATAAATAAATGTTATCGCTCAAAACTAGAATGTCATCAACAACATAGAAAATTATTAGCTTAGGCCTGAATAAGTTCTTTTAGGATTTAGTACAAGTGTATGTTATTGGTAATTGGTAAACTAGCATATAAGCACAAAGCCATTCCGACACTCAAATCATCCGCCAGAAGAATAGTGCACAGATAATGGCAATAAACATCCCTGATCATACCAAGCTTAACACGAGAGGAACATAAACTGTCCATCCCTGATCATACCGAGCTAAACATGAGAGGAACATAAACTGTCCATCCCTGATCATACCAAGCTTAACACGAGAGGAACATAAACTGTCCATCCCTGATCATACCGAGCTAAACATGAGATGAACATAAACTGTCCATCCCTGATCATACCGAGCTAAACATGA
>CABFOV010002325.1:63802-75331 GCA_902141375.1 Timema poppense | reverse complement strand
AGGTCTCTCAAGGCGTATCCCCCACCCGAAGGCCCCATAGACCCAGCAGTTCCGGGGACTCGTCTGGGGGGTTGAGTGAAGAAAGATACCTTTTTGACTTCCGGTAAAAATTGTTGTAATTTTAATAGTGGTTGCACATCCTCAGGTCAACACATTTCCATTAAAGTCCTCATTTTTCAATTCCAACACAACAATGTTAAACATTCTGTGTGGCAGCCAACAGTCCTTCAACATTACTTCGACTGGTTCTGACGTCACTATAGCTTCACGGTGACCTGGCGGCATAGGGTAAGGTGTCAGACTTCTATGCTGGCGGCCGGGGTTCAATCCCCGGTCCCAGCATAAATTTATCTGATTATCAAACCTTTCCTTCACCTCTGACAAGACATCTTGTGAATGTAGGGAATGCCAGGCCTCCACCGTGGTTCGGATTCCACGTTAAATTGTAGGTCATCCATTTCATCTCACAATCACCCTATCATTGCACATTAGCGTAAGTGCGTATAACCCGAACGGGTAGTAAGACGCGGTGCTAATAATAATAATAACTATAGCTTCACTCTATATAAATACATTATTAGTAGGGACATGCAAAACTCGCATTTGCGATAACACGAATTTTAATTGAATTCTATTGATTTCATAAGAATAAAATGAATTTAAGCTATTTTTCTAAATAAACACAATTTCTTTGAAATTTTGCAAATACCACGTCATGAAATATAATTTTCAATGTAGTGACACTGGTGATAGTGCTATGACAGGGTTGCCGTTTATACGAATAGTATCAGTTTTTTCCTTATTGTATAGGTATTAAATGTATCACAAGAAAAATGAGTGTTTTCAGGATATTTAGGCTCTTTTTTTTTTTCGGAAGTTAGCACCAAAAATCACGATTTATTCTTTTACGCATTACGATACTTAAGTTTCGATATATCGATTTTTTGTTTTCAACCTTTAGAAGATTTCACGCTAGGTCCAAGCAAGGACATTAATATATATATATATATATGGACCTTGCTACAGACAGTCATGTTTGGCAAAATTATATCTTAATTTTTAAACCCTCCTCTTTGATAGTATGTTGGTCTTCTATGAAGACATGTTTCGGTGTTATTAGGTTTTTGGTATAAATCTAAGTTGATAATGGGTTATTTTGATATTGCTATTCCTAAGATTCTAAGGTAATGATATTGAGATATCGAGTTTGATATTACTAAGCATGAAACGTTTTGTGCGTATATATATATATTTGATTTTTTTTCCGAATATGTTAATAAATAGTTAAATACACAATATTAACGAAAAATGTAGACAATTTTATCCTAGTTCTTTTTAATGATTACTAATTCGACTCGTATTAACATAAATAATTACATTCTCAACAATATATACGAATATCTTAAAACCATATTTTATTTCCAAGAGTTTCAATAACTAGAGCGAGAATCAAGAGAATCAAACCAAGTACCAGTAAGAAGAACGCCGGTAGATGTTCCAAACTAGGTGCGTCAAAGTCTTTCCTCGAAATCTTCCTGATCAGTGGTACATACCACAACATAACCCAAGCTATCGTTCCGACATTTGTTCATCAGGCTGGCCTCAACCGATTTTACGATCAGAACGCTAAACTTTCGGAGGTACAACCTGTGCTCTTCAAAAACATAAGCGTGGAGGAATGTGATAACAGATTCATCAATGGTGTGCAGCTGAGGGCTCCCTTTCAAGAAGTACTCTGGTTTGTTTTACCCAAATACTAGCCTAGTAATGAGTTTCTGATTGAGTGATGTTCATGTGAATGGCCATCATTTTGTAGGCTCGACATTGTTGGGCATAAACGAGTATCGTTTCAGTATTGTTACAAATAAAAACTTTCCCTCTCCTGCATCTTCCATTCGCCTAGCTAGGTATCGAACTAAAATATTTCAGGTTAGAGTCAAGAAGATAATTCAGACCTAAATTTGTCATCAATAAAAACGTACAGTACACTCTGTTGTAGGTAAAGTCAAACTATTTTATTTATTTTGTATTTTTCAAATTTTTATTTTCCTTTCAAATCGTAGTGAGATTAAATTTGTTTTTAAATCAAATTGTCATTTTATTTTACTATAGGATCAAAGTACACGACACGACATCTTATTATTCTATAAATTGTGTCCGATATTCTATATATAGAGCTGTTCTGAGATTATCCTATTTAGGCTAGGTTTGAAACCACCTTCCCACCCAAGAATGGCAACTCGCCTCGTTAGTGTCAAGGTCACCTTTCTTGTGGTGGTAACAGCGTTACATCGCTCTGTCAAATGGTCCATTCTAATGGGTCTAATACGACTAGATTATCCGGATATATTGATTTATAGTTACGTAGGCGATGTTATAAATAGGGATATTATGTCATGATTTAACTATACTGGATACCTGTAACAGTGGACATATGGATCAATACGTCAGTCTAGTCTGTTTGAATTTGTAGGTGGTGGAAAGATCGCGGATCAATTCCTGACAGGGTGATTTGAGGTGTATATTTTCTCCTGAATTTTCTCTCATTCAATCTCCACGCAAATGAGGGTACAGTTATTCTCAATTGAGCTTTCCCCATATCTATATTATTAGTATAAATATTCGGACCGCTTGAAGAGGTAGAGAGACGTCCCTAGGGCTTCAGACATCACGAAAAATAATAAAGACCGAGGTCTCCAAAGCTCAAGCCTTATTACATGGGTATTAGTGAAACATTCTACATCCACTTGATATATAATATATACAAAAAAACTGCTTTGTTTACTATTTAAAAATATAATATATTATCACGTGTTTTGATTATATATTGAAGGGTGTCAGGCTCGCAATAAACAGAATAGCCAGAGATAGGGAGATGTTAGTTCGATTCCTGACTGGATGTACTGTACTCAGGATGAAGGGGTGATTATTTTATCAATTTGATCTATCACTGTAGATCTCATGTCCCTTTTATCCAACCTTTCTTCATTATATTACAACCTTAAATAAATTTTAAAATGTATTATGTACAATAACAATTAATACTCTCGCTATTATAAAAATGTTACTGTATATAAAGTATCATTCGCATGTAGAAAGGTCACCTGAAAAATTCGTTTAAAAAATGGGAATTATTTGTAGTAGAAAAAAATGTACGGTGCACTTTACAAATACTCTCGATCCTTTATATAAATTATACTCATAGCTCGTAAAATATGCGAAACTAAATAATATACATTGTTATAGAAACCTAATGGGGAAAAACAACATCGCATTTCCCAAGAGCATACATGAAATAATAGACACTGTCAGAGAAATATAATTTTCTCTGTCCATTTTCAAATCTTCATTTTCCCGAGCTCTAGTTATATATATAAAGAGCGTATACTAATTGGTGTCAAATATCCTAGGGGCGTATTCTCATCCACCAAAAACTAAGAAAAGTTCATATAAACATGGGTTTAGAAATGCTTAGTTATCAAACTAGGAGCAATTTTATTGTTCAGCTAGCTGAATCCTTGTTCTTCACACGGGATATTGTATTATTATTTATTTTTGGATGGAAATGAGGAATTTTTGTTTGAAGCTTAAATGCGTGGTTCTTAACGCTACCCGAAAAACACCGCGAGGAGGTTAACATGTATCGTTTCTCATTGGGAGTTTTACTTTCGGTAGTCACCCTTGATTACAGCGTGGGGCGTTATCAGCTGAGCGTGGCTGGACAGGTCTCCCCCATCCCACTCCACTCCCCACTTTCACACACAGCCCCAGGCTGGGCTCTCTCAGTCCCACAAACTACAAACACCACAAAATTCAGCAAAATATAAACTACAGACTTCTACCGTCTAATGGGGCTGCATATTAAAACCTAATTACATATTTTAATTAATTGTATGTATTAATTTTTTCCCACCCCTTAGAAGCACCTACAGAGTTAAAAAGTAATTGCTATATTTTTTCGAAGGCATTATTATATCAAATTTATTGGATTATTACCCTCTAAACGCTTAAAAATGAGTATATAAAGCAATATTGTTGATTAGGGCTGCTAACCCGATTTCACCCCCTTAATCCCAAAACATCGGAATGAAACATCCTTACTTTTCCTAATTATCTTATAAGGAACACCTGTGCTAAATTTCATTCCTCCAGCTTCATGGTAAGTGTGAGAATTAGTGATGAATGAGTCATTCGGTCAGGGCTTTCGCTTTTAGATGTATAGAGATGTAGTAACCAATCCAACGAAGAAGCAATGCAACTAAACAAGATCAAGTTTAACAAAAACACAACATAAAACATTTTGCTATACTAATTGTTCATAATGGAACCCTCCTGGTTCAATGTACCTTCTAATCCTGTGTTCCATACTTTGTCGTATTCTGTTGAAGACACCTGCAGTGCTGAGTATTTTCTTACATTCATTTACAATACACGCTCTTAAAATATCATCAGGTACATGAGTTTCGTCAACAATAGGATTTAAATATCGCCAAAGATAAAAATCCATCGTGTTCAAATCTTGGGGCCAGTTTCATAGTCAAGTTTAGTACGCCTCAAGAACGGCGCTACACTAAGTACAAGTCGACACCTACCTAAACTCGAATGGATGGGCCGTTCTCGCATAGGAAACTGGCCCATTCCATTCTGGTTTAGGTAGGTGTCGTCATAAACTTAGTGTAGCACCGCACTTGAGGCGTACTAAATTTGACTATGAAACTGGCCCTTGTGACTAAGCAGACCATCCAATGTATCCCCTGCGACCAATCCATCGTTGAGGAACAATTTTAATAACTAAAACTAAAAGCTTCTAGACCCATGTATATATGAACTTTTCTTAATGTTTAGTCAATGAAAATAATCCCGTGGAATATTTGACACGAATTAATATACATCCAGTATGTATAAACAAAAAACATACAAAAAAATGTCACCAATTTCAAATTGAAAAATGTGACATTTTGTATATGTTTCGTAGTTAAATTTTGAAGGTAACCACTTCGTAATTGCAGGGCTATGAGCTTGAAAAACGCCCAGAATATGGAGACTTAAAAGTTGAATTAAGACCCATATATTTTCTCTCTATAACACAATGGATAACACAACTCTATCTCTCAATAGGCATATCTCATTCTTCTAAATATTATAATTACATACAACTATTAAGTTAAAATACAAATGGTTTGATGAACAAATTAATTTAATAACTAAAACAAAGAAAATGCAATGCATGCCATACTCGTACAATAATTGTAAGCGTGGCGCGCCCAGACTGGATATGTCGGTATCTGGCGGCTGTGTGTGGCGTTTTCTGTCCGCGTGCAAGACCAGCTAAAGTGTACTTGGGGAGGGGAGGAAGGCTCACCTGCGCCTCACCACCCCTCTAGTGCCTGGTAGCGTCCAGTTCACCCCATTCATCACTGCGGGTAACATACAGAGCCAGGCTCGATGCTATCGAATGCTCGGAAGCGCTGCTGGGGCAAACATGCCCATAAAAGCAACAATATTACTAGTATTGTAAAAAAATATATATATACTCTTGTATCTTTAAGTATGCATGGAGGATTTGCCGCTTATTAATATACAATTATATTTTCCTATAGCTCAGAATATATTAATACTATAAAGTATAAAGTGTTCTTTGAAATAAAATCTGTGAGCTGTGTCACTACCCTGGTATTCCCCTTATGTCGTTTTACGTCAAAATGGCTATGGGGAGGGGTTTTGTCTCACGAGACACGATAGAAATTCGTGTTATTGTTATTTATTGAAGAGTGCCACTAGTCTATTGAAATTGCCACGCACAGGATGATGGTTGAGCTATGCTAACTTACAGTAGCGGATTTAGGTTTGAGGACGCCCTAGGCCCGAGACGATATGGCGCCCTTTTTTTTTAACAGTATATATATATATAAACATATATATATATAAACATATATATATAAACATATATATACATATATGTGTGTGTATAAAATAATGAAAATAATAACCATAGTAATAAGAAATCTAATTCAGGTATAAATTAAACATTTATTTTTTTAACATAACAATTAAATATATAATTAATAATAAATTGCTTGTAATTAAAATATAAATTATTTTTATCTGATTAATCATATAATAAATTTTTTTCTTGCTTTCGTCCGTGCGAAAATATCAATGACCTCCTCATACTTAATTTCTTGAACCAATTGTGCTTCAATGGTTAGTAATGCAAGTGCATTTAGTCTGTCTTGTTTCATACTTGCACGCAAATAACTTTTCACTCTTTTCAGAGTGAAAAATTATCTTTCTTCAGAACAATTCGTTGGCGCCCCTCAAAATTTGCCGCCCTAGGCCCGGGCCTCACGGGCCTAAGCCTAAATCCGATACTGCTAACTTAAGACTTAAGAAGCATTGGGATCATCATATCAGTAGCCCGCGCATTAACTAACGTGTCCCAGTTCGATATTCGCGTGACAGACACACACGACACCCGTGCGTAACGTATGAACCACGTCATTACAGCTCACTGAGAGAGAACTTCACCTCTAAAACTACATCAATCACCAACTTGAAGGGTGTCGGCTACCCCTTCATTGTTATGTCATCTTGACTAATTAGCGAGAAGCGAATCCTTCAAGTAGGGGTGATTGGCAACTCTCCCCTCTAAATGAGGCTTGGTCAGCTTTGAACTGCACTCACATATGGCGTATGCACTCAGGAATGTATTACTTGGCTTACTGACAGTCTGTTTCGGCATAGCTTCATCAATTATATTACACAACTTAACCATATCTACGAGATAATAAAAGCGACCAAGCAAAGAGCGTTATTGTTGTTTTATTTTAAGATTCCTACAACATCGCTATGATAAGTTATTTCATATCTCATTTATAAGCGTGGATATCACCAAAATTAGAAATGTAAAGTAGCCTACCCTCAAAGTGATGTTTATGGTAAAATGTGATGGGCTATTTTGTATGTAGTTTTCTATAGCCATTCTTAAGAAAATTTTAATGTCAAATTTATTTTTAGTAAGCTATTCTTAATTTTTTTAATACATAATCATTATTATTATTATTAGCACCGCGTCTTACTACCCGTTCGGGTTATACGCACTTACGCTAATGTGTAATGGTATGGTAATTGTGAGATGAAATGGAGGACCTACAGTTTAACGTGTAATTCGAACCACGGTGGAGGCCTGGCATTCCCCACATTCACAAGATGTCTTGTCAGAGGTGAAGGAAGGGTTTGGTAATCAGATAAATCCGTGCCGGGACCGAGGATTGAACCCCGGCCACCAGTATAGAAATCTGACACATTATCCCTAGAACACCAGGTCACCAAAAATACATAATCAAACAAATTTTATCATTTTCCAAATGTTTTTAAATTAATTATTAACAAAAAAACAACCTTTCCATCAAAAAAGTTATAGTTTGTCACATTTCATCCAAAACACTTCCTACCTACAAATTTTTACCAAAATAATATGTCAAACTGCCCTTGAAAAAAAATGTATCTGTAAAACAAAAATACAGTATAATATATCATTTAATAAAACACCCTCCATAGACTAATTGAACAAAATGGTTTGAGCAGTTTTGGAAGAAAAAAATTAACTTTCCCAATCTGCCATCAGTAAAAAATTCTTCTTTTTGAATTTAAGTCAAGTACTCTGGGCGTATTTCTATACATTTTATTTATCAGTAAAACAATTCTCTAATCAAATACTGATATACTTTCTCTATTTTCTTTATCTCTTTTATATATGCATAATGCATATCTCTCTGGTGGAGAGTAAGAGAGAGGAGTGAGGGAAAGAGGATCAACAACAATAATAGAGTTAAATACAAGTGATGGTAGTTTTGAGGTTTGAGTCCCGGCTGGTAACAAATGTGGTTTTTCAACTCCTATGTTCGCTAATACAATCCCTTTCCTTATACATGTGTTTATATATACATATATATATGGAAAATCTATGGCACGGGTACCACCCACTTTCATTTGAACATGATACTCGTGCCACGCTGATATGGAAACATTAATCACAAAATAAAACTCTGGCCAAAGTTGATTAATTTTTTGAAGCCAATAATATGTTTACACCCCTGAAGGTGTTACTTTCAATGTTTGTTAATGTTAAAATAAGACAATAATAAGATGTTATAATCAATTAATCGTAGTATACCAAGTTGTGACTTGGAATACAAAATAATTTAAACGGAATTATTACAACGCTATAATTATATATTATTTAATCTTATCAATAACGGAAGCCTAATTTAATTTAATATATTTAAAACACTCACGCTGAAAAAATAATCAAATCATGATATTTTTACTTTCTCACTATCTTACAGGTAGAAAAAGTATTGTGATCGTCAAAAAAATCGAACTCAAGATTTTGATGAATCTTAACGTTTCCTGACCCCCCAAATAAAAAAAAAGTTGTTTTTTATTTTCTGACTGTCTGTCTGTCTGTCTGTCTGTACCTCCAACTAGAGCCTAAACTATTTTACCGATCGGGCTAAAACTTGGTATCTAGGGTTTTCATAGGGTTGCCCCGATGGGTTTTTGGGATTGGATATCTAACCCTAAAATTAAGGGTAGTTTACTGATAGGAAAAAAGAGAAAAAGTCGATTTTCCCCCAAAATCGGTTGTAACGATTTTGATTAAATTTCATTTCTAAACATTTATAAATATTCTAAACAAAATGGATTCTCTCAATTTTTCGGCGTTATGACTTTAAGGGCTCTGGTCTGATGCGTAAATTATATTTTTTTATAATATCTCCTAAAATATTTGAGATATAAAATTACTTATCGTCACAAATATGTAGGTCTCTTTATAATACAAATATCTTATAAGAATCATATTTTTATAAAAACAATAACTTTCAAGCTATACGCAAATATATATATATATATGTTACTTATCGAACACAAAAGGTAAAAGTATTGCGACCGCAAAAGAAAATCTAACCCGAGATGTTGATGGATGTCGACGTCTCAAGACCCCCCAAACCCTAAAAAGTGGTCTTTGCAATCCCGTCTGTTTGTGTGTCTGTTTAAAGTTAAAATTAAGAGTAGTTTAAGAAAGGGCGAAAAGAGAAAAAAAATCGATTTTCTCAAAATCTACTCTAACGATTTTGATTAAAATTCGTATCTAGGTGTTGGTTAGGATTATAAAAAAGCTTTCTATTTTTATTTTCCCATGAAAATGAATTTTAGGGTACTCTACAGAAGCATAAACTTCCGTATCTTTGCAACTATTTGAGATACTAAATAACTTATCATTGCAAAATTCTAGTACTATTAAAAATAAAAAACTTTTATATGAAATATATTTTTATAAATACAACAGTTTCTGAGATATTGGCAAATATACTAATACAATTTTGTGCGCTATCTTCCTCATCCCTAACACATTATCATAATTGGTAAATATGCATATAATTCGAATGGGTAGTAAGACGCTGTGCTAAAAAAAATAACCACACCGTTGAAATAACCAAGTTGTTACACGCCTGATTGATTCTGTCGTTTGAAAGTTTGCCAGTCAACTCGCGTCGTCCTGACCAAGCGTCACGTCCACATTGTGATGCAACGAAGAGTAGACGCACAGGAAGACGAATCTGAAAGTTTGGCAATTGTCTGAGTGAAGTGTCAAAGCAAGGGGGGGGGGGAGGCCTATATATAACCGCCACACATCTAGGTGAGATATGTCAGTCGTGTCAACTCATCGATAAACATGAAGACTACAGCAGTGGTGAGTTCAATCACTGATTGGTTCTGATAGATGAAGGACAACGTCCTATTGGACCCTTGGTTCTTATCCAGACGGTGTACGTTATAGTCCCATGTTTATCTGCAGGGTTGTTATAATACCATGGCATAGGTAATGAGCCTGGATTTAGGTTTTTAATGATAAGTTATTTTGTTGTTTTTTAGCCCCACGTCATACTACCCCGTTTAGGTCTTACGTAGGTCTTATGTGGGTTCCTAGGCAATTACACTAATGTGTTAGGGGTGAGAAAGATTGAATTTAGAGGAAGTTTACACACATCTGCGTGAAAGTAGAGTGTAAAACCATTTTGGTATAAAACACGCTCAACACACCCTACAGGGATTCAAACCCCTATTTCCCGGTCACCGGTAGTCCAATTTATTTCCAGAGTGACGTCTTTTGACCACTATACCACCGAGGCGGTTCATGCCTGTTATCTTGTGAATGCAGTGCTGTTATTGCTTTATATTCACAAAATGCACCAAGAATGTCCAAATCTTATATTTAATTGGATCAAGCCTATTTCCGGAAATTGAAATTACGAGAAAACGGCTTAGGTTTAACTGATTTTGACAAACGAATACTCATTTTAAAAATATTATGGGTCCAGGATGTCGGTAAAAATAGTAGTTTAAAACTAAACTCCGATTTTCCTAGCAAATTTTCTGATTTTCTGCTGTGTGTGCAGTGGCTCACCTGTACAATCATTGTTTGTTTACATCTCCATGGAAACCATGATTTGTGTATAATAATGATTGTATATTAGCGAATAAAATATTTATCTTTGGTTAAAAATAGTAACTCAATTCCAAGTAAGTTGAATGGTTTTGTGCAACAAATAGACAATAGTTGAGAGAGGAGTCGTTTTAAAATTATAGTCGTAGCGTGATGAGGGAAATTAAACGTTTTAATTCAAATTAAACATTGAAAGTAAAAATTTAATGAAAGTTTATAACTTTGGACGAGTAAACTTTTAACTAGAAAGTCGAGTGAGGACTTATTATATAGAGCTTTTCCCAATAAAAAAGATGATACTACATTTTAGGGTAATTGCCTACAGCCATCGCTATCATTGCAACGATCCAATAGCGAAGGAGTCGAAATTGTTAGAAATATCATCAATGTTTTATTAGAACAAAATTGAAAAACAAAATGTATATTTTAAAACGTACAAATTTGAGCTGAAGAGAACCCAATCCCGGCCTATCAATTAAGAATTGGGCACTTTAATCCATGCTAGCGTATAATGTTAATATAATATTCTTTATCGTGTGTTTTGGTTACGCCTGAGCTATTAGTAGACACCCTTTATTTGTGGTAAGTAAAATTATTGTGTTTCGTTAAATGAAAAATTGTACATCGGTATTAAACGTTGGTAAATAAAAGGCATTTTTCGTCTAGAAATGTTTTGGAAAAAATATACTCAACCTACGTGGAAAAATATGGGTGGAAAAAAATTGCAACTAAAATTCTCATTCTTAAATTCCAAATATTTACCTTTGCTAACAATTCTTCCAGTCATCATAGATTTTTAATTTTCTTTGCCAATGGTTTATGTTTGGGGGAAATATTTTTCTGGACTGAAAGCTTTGATTTGTTGTACAAATGTTAAGAAGAAAATTATACTGTACAGTTGGTACTATTTCTTCTACTCATTTCAGGCAAAGCGCAATGCCGTATGCTACTAAGTTAAAACGTGTATAGTTGGGAGATATATATATATATATATATATATATATATATATATATATATA
>CABFOV010002325.1:0-62849 GCA_902141375.1 Timema poppense | reverse complement strand
TTGGCTAACGCGCTAGTCGTGTTGAGCTCGCACTGCTGAGGACGGGGAGATCGAGGTTCGAATCTCGGTCGGGTGAACTGGGGGTGGTTTTTCCTAAATGGTTTTCCACTCTTACTCCACGCAAATGCGGGTTCACTTCCTCTAATTCAACCTTCCCAATTCCTAATCCATTAGCGTAATTAGTACTTAAAGCGGATAACCCGAATGGGTAGTAAGACGTTGTGCTAAATAATAATAAATCCACGCTACGGGCTGTAAAACTGGCACCTTCGTCTCCTCACTGTCTGGCACCTCCCCCAACCCTCCCCCCACGGTTTGCTGTGGATAATCCTAACAAGACGTGTCTCTATCCCTTCGGTTTATTATTGTCTGTTGGTTTATTTAAGAGAGTTCGTGAAAAGTTTCTGAGTTGACAAGATGGCTACTAAAAACGTAAAATTGATTCAGAGGGCCGTGTTTTCAAAGATGAGTGGACTTGAAAATATGTGTTCTCAAATTTTAAATCAAAGCCATTGTGTCTTATCTGTAATCAGACTGTGGAAGGCTATAAGGAATCTAACATTTCCCGGCACTTCACCTCCAAGAATGACAAGGCCCGTTAGAGGGCCATGGCTGAAGCTGAAAGGACACAAAAAGTAACAGATCTACGTAAAAAAAACTGTTAGGTAAACAAATTGTTTAAAAAAATCGTTCTCAAAAAGCAACTACACGTGCAAGCTGTGTTGTAGCTTACAATATTGCTAAAAGTAACAAAGCTTTTTCTGATGAATAGTTTGTGATACTTTGTGTCCTGCCAAGAAAAAAGAATTTAGAGACTATATGTCTCGAAAAATAATTGCTACTAGAATCGTGACCATAAATAAAGACCTATCATCCTGCTCAGTTTCTAGTATTTTTTATAAGAGATATGGATGAAAATTTTTCTACTACCGAAGAACTGGCTTGTATGCGATCATTCAAGAAAATTATATCAGGGTCAGACATTTTTTTGTAAATTTCAACAAGGCCTCTCAACTTTGAAAGTGCCAATTACCAGTTTATGCAATATTTCAACTGGTGGAGCACCAAATGGCACGGAAGAAATCTGGGTGTGTTGGGGGTCTTTAAACAAGAATATCCTTAAAACAATGTTGTATCATTGATTAAATCTGCCCTAGACATCAAACATGTGATTGTTGTTATTGTTAATGTTACTCGATCTCAAGGGCTTGCTCACAGACAGTTCCAAGAGTTTCTTGATTCATTGCAAGCTGAATACCCCTATGTACTCTAACACGCGAGAGTAAGGTGGCTCAGCGCAGGACGCGTATTCGAGCAAGTTTGGTGGCTGAAATAGGAAATAGTTTTATTCATGCCTGAAAAATAGAAATTTGAAGAGTGTAAAATGTTAGAAGATATCACATGGCTTTCAGACTTTGCGTTTTTCACCGATCTTCTTTGCCACATGAACCAATTGAATGTGAAGTTAAAAGGAAGAAGTCAATTTCTGAATTGGATCTAGGCTCACCTGAGAGGGTTAAAAATGAAACTTGTAATATTTGATACTAATCTATCAAAGAGTGATTTGTCCCACTTCCCGACGTTAAAATCAATTGCCACAGCGACGGAAGACAAACTTATAAGCTATGAGGCCAGATTGAGAAGACTCCATGATGAATTTGAACAAACTTTGAACAAGACTGGTCTATTCCCAGTATGCCGTTTGATGTGGACTGCGAAATAGTGACCTGGCATTCAACTTGAAATAATTTAATTGCAATGAAACACTCATTTGAAAATGTTGTTTCTTAACGTCTAAAAATTTGAGCTCTACAAGTTCTTATCAAAATCAAGTCTCCTAAAGTTTATGTCTAATGTCCAATGCGGTATTTAACGTGCAGTTTCTGAACCGACTGAATAAATCAGAACATGACTTAGTGACTAACTTAAATCTAGAACAAACACAGCACCCAGATCCCAGCCATTAATTCATCACTGTGAGAGGGGAAGCCCACATTCCACCAATGATTTTTTTTTTCAGTCATGTCAGGAATTGTACCCAGGTCACTCTGTCCAGCATACAGACACGTTAACCACAGAGCTAAGTTGTTGGACTAGATATAATAAAATAATTCTCGATATGGTATTACCCGCCTCGGTGGCGTTGTTGGCTAACGCGCTTGTCGTGTTGAGCTCTACTGCTGAGGACGGGGAGATCGAGGTTCGAATCTCGATCGGGTGAACTGGGGGTGGTTTTTCCTAAATGGTTTTCCACTCTCCCTCCACGCAAATTCGGGTTCACTTCCTCAAATTAAACCTTCCCAATTCATAATCCATTAGAGTAATTAGTACTTAAAAGCGTATAACCCGAACGGGTAGTAAGACGCGGTGCTAAATATTATTATTATTGATATTGTATTCATTCTCTCCCACAGATCGTTCTGGTGGTTTGCGCGGGTCTGTCGTCTGCCGGGATTCTGCCGGCGCCTCTAGCGTTGCCTTACGCCGTGGCTCCCGTCGGAACCTCGTACACGGCTCACGCCATCAACCATGCCATCGCGGTGCCAGCCGCCGCTCCCTTGATCGCCGCCCCTAGCCCACTGTACGCAGCCCACGCCGCTTACCCGGCATACGCAGCCCACGCCGCCTACTCCGCCTACCCCGCCCCCGCAGCGTACATAGCGGGATAGAGATGCCACACCCTTACAACCTTCTTCTTCTTCTATGATCTCAGCTGTGACGAAACTGTTCTACGTTTGCATCACCTTAAACTTTGCTCAACATTTTTTTACGCATAAATATTGAATAATCTTAAGGGCTCGCTTCAGCAGATAAGTTTAATTTTCACTTTTAATTTGGTTAAAAACTCAATTTAAAACAGATTTAAGTATCTGTCATCGTTATAATTCAATACTGTCTATAAAGTGACGTTGAATTAGACTATTCGTGAATTTAATAATTCATTATATAAATTAAACACTTTCTTATGAAAGGAGAGAATTTTAGTATTGGACCTATAATTATTTTCTTTGTTTAGTATTCTAATTATAGCCAACACTAAGCACTTCTGAAGAATCTATAATTTTTTGTCTTATTTCATTAAAAATATCAAATGATGTAAATAAATATTTAAAATTTCCCCATTTACTGATAATTAAATTCCTTAGATGTCGAAGAATAGAAATAAATGAAGCGTCAGCTTGCACGATTCTGTAAACTATACCCAGATTTTGGTAAGAAGAATAGTACCTGACAGTTATTAAAACTACTAAAACAGTTTAATATAGTCATACGTCAAGTCAAGTTATCTTATTAATACCTATAAATTAGCGCAGCTAATAGAGTAAAATGGTATCAATGTTGACCGTGAATAAATATGTTTAAATTTTCTAAACTGTTTCTCTAACCCAAATCAGGCTATAGTTTATGGTTCCACTATGGTTTATATTATATGATAGAACCAAATGTTAGTCCATCAAGGTAAGACTGTTACCTTTCAAGCTAAACGAAGTGTACTTATTGTAAATAAAATGTCATCTTTAAACATTTGTATTTTTGTTTAAAATTTAATGATAATCAACATTCGACGTTAATTTAAGTCTAAGATTATATTCTCCCCACACACCAGTGGTCACGTGGTATAATATGTCAACCTCACTTTATACTGGATTGCTAGTGGTCGAGGTTTGAATCTTGGCAGAGTAAATATTAAAATTTAAAAAAAATATATTCAAACTTTTCATTTCTCTTCTCCATATTCCTTTGGTGGTAGTTCAATAGAAATAAAATGTTTTCTTGAATCTCAGTAGTCAGACTGCTGGGCGACTGGTTGGTATTATTACTGTCCGATACACACTCATACACGCACAACATTATTATTATCAGCACCGCGTCTTACTACCCGCTTGGGCTATACGCACTTACGCTAATGTGTAATGGTAGGGTGATTGTGAGATGAAATGTAGGACCTACAGTTTAACGTGGAATCCGAACCCCAGTGGAGGCCTGACATTCCTCACATTCACAAGATGTCTTGTCAGAGGGGAAGGAAGGGTTTGGTAATCAGATAAATCTGTGACGGGAGCAAGGATCGAACGCCGGACCCCCAACACAGAAGTCCGACACCTTTCCCCTAGACCGCCAGTGAACCCCTACATCTACAACAGTTTAATTAATTACTATACACGCTATACACGCTCCGTCTCCCACGACACCACGTTTATCTTAGCACCGCATTTTACTACCCTTTAGGGATATACGCTATGTACTAATGACGCTAATGATTTTACGGAAGTGTACCCACATGTGCGTGGAGAGAGGTTGGAAATCAATTTTGTAAAAACTACCCTCAATTCACCCGACCGATATTCGAACCTCGATCTCTCCGTCATCGGAAGTCTAGTCTACTGCGAGAGTAGCGCCTTAGACCATGCGGCCACCGAAGTGGGTCACCAAATGTTATACATCCACAGAATACCCGATTTTATTTTATTTGAGCTTGTGACATAATAAACATAAAATAATCGTGATCTTGACCTGATCAGTAAAGTTTTGTTCCTTTTTTAAAGTTTGTGAAATAAAAAATGAAAAAAAAACTCTTAGGAACCCGTCTTACCACATCGATCACACATAAGTACCTCGAACCAGACGTACACTTGTCTTCCGATACTAGAAATTAGCTACAGTAGCCTCATGACTTCTTTGGTGCTGACTGACAGTTCACAGCTGACTTCTAACCGTCAACATTTAGCTATGTACCTAAATGTTGGCCATAAGAAATGACAGCTGCTAAACACATGCTTTTACAGACCACATGGTTCGGCGTAGGGATACATAATTTGATTTGGTAACTTTTCAAAGCTGTCAGTCAACACCAAAGAAGCCATGGGGCTACTGTAGTTATCGATTCATTTTTTACGATACTATAATAATGGCTTTTGATATTTCGGTTGTCGATACGACAGCGATCATCTGTAGGGTGTATGCTATGACTATTATAGAGAATACATTTCTGATATAGTTATTTCATAAACGTGGTTCAAGAGGGAAATAATAAATTTAAATTATAACATCGGCTACAAAAGCCTTCAATATAAGTGTTATATATTGTAACCTAATTGAAGAAACCTGTGCGCATAGCGAAAGGTTTGGACGGCGCTTTCCTACAAAATGTCAATGTTTTTTTAGTGCTTTAAAAAATAAATGTGTAAATTAAATAATCTAATAACTATTTCTAAATAAAGAAAAAAACATTTAAATATTTTATGTAATATCAAGAATATATTTTTAAAAAGATCTATTACCCGTCTCGGTGACGTAGTTGGCTAACGCACTAGTCGTGTTGAGCTCAACCGCTGAGGACGGGGAGATCGAGGTTCGACTCTCGGTCGGGTGAACTGAGGGTGGTTGTTCCTAAATGGTTTTCCACTCCCCCTCCACGCAAATGCGGCTTCACTTCCTCTAATTCATCCTTCCTAATTCCTAATCCATTTACTTAAAGTGTATAACCCGAACGGGTAGTAAGACGCGGTGCAAAATAATAATAATAATAATAAAAAAGATTTACTAAAAAACTTTGCCTACATGTGACGTCACGGCACATTAAGATAGGATTTCCCACGTTAATGTATTTACGTTTCATTCGGTGAGTTTTAAAGATATACATATCATAAATTCTTAAATAATTCCAAAAATAATATTACAGTGCCACAAAATTATTGTTTTCATATTAAAGTAGTGTTTTTAAAAGTATTTTTTTATAAATCATCTCAACTTATGCTATTTTGTTGATCACGAAAATGTCCTGTAGGAATCTTCCTGTCAGGATGTGGATTAAAATGTCCCTGGAAGCAAATGTCTCTCGTCGAATAGGAAACAAGGAAAATATCATTTTATAAAGCAAGTCAATGTTTGTTTCAAGGCGCAAATAGTTTAGTGGGTGTATAAACTCAAGAGAGGAAACATTACCAACACATGGACAAGAGGCCTTTCCGGGTGAACTGCTCATTTTCTTCCCTCTCTTTCTATTTCGTACATTAGTTTCTAAGTGTGATAGTAGAGTGAGTGTGTATTCCCGTCATTGGAAGAGGGGAATTGTTATCAGCACATGGACAAGAGGCCTTTCCGGGTGAACTGCTCATTTTCTTCCCTCTCTTTCTATTTCGTTCATTAGTTTCTAAGTGTGATAGTAGAGCGAGTGTGTATTCCCGTCATTGGAAGAGGGGAATTGTTCTCAGCACATGGACAAGACGCCTTTCCGGGTGAACTGCTCATTTTCTTCTCTTTCTTTCTATTTTGTACATTAGTTTCTAAGTGTGATAGTTAGAGTGAGTGTGTATTCCCGTCATTGGAAGAGGGGAATTGTTCTCAGCACATGGACAAGAGGCCTTTCCGGGTGAACTGCTCATTTTCTTCCCTCTCATTCTATTTCGTTCATTAGTTTCTAAGTGTGATAGTAGAGTGAGTGTGTATTCCCATCATTGGAAGAGGGGAATTGTTCTCAGCACATAGACAAGAGGCCTTGCCGGGTGAACTGCTCATTTTCTTCCCTCTCTTTCTATTTCGTTCATTGGCTTCGTTCACAAACAGCTTCAAAATCTCTAAATAGCCAACGTCGTTAACAACATTATCACTTTTATGGTTTATGACATTCGGATGTCGCTTTGTCAGCGAATCACTTTAATATTTGATTAAAATCTTTTATAGAATGGAAACTCGTTTAGCCATCTTAGGTTGTACCGGGTGTCTTCTGGATTAACCAAAATCTGGGTAATAAGGAAATTTAAAGAAAAAATTCACTATAACAATATATATACTATATATATATATATATATATATATAACTACAACTCACCATTTTATTTTTATAATAAAAATTTATAAAACACTTGAAATATGTTTACGAAAGTGAAATTTCAGTCCATATAAACCGGAAATCCTGAACAATGAGGGCCGCATGAACAAAGTTTTTCTGTATAGATTAATAGAAAAGAAAGGACAATAGGAATAATATGTTTCCATCCGTTGATTGAGGTTAAGAGATTTTTATTTATTTATCTATCTAATTTTAAAAAAAAATCAGGTATTTTGGCACTCTATTGTTATTTTTCATCACTCAGGGGGTGTAGTTTATTTATATTATACAGAATAGAGCTAAGGCATACCCTTCGTCCCACCTAGGGCGCATGAAACCTTTGTGTCGGCCCTGTAGTGTGCACAATATTCTTGATAACTTTCAAAGTGCTAAGTACGTGCTATAAATATCGTCCCAGAATGCCATTCGTTCTTGCTCCATGTTCGTCTGTAAGTATAGTGTACTGTTTATTTGAAGATAATAAAGGACGGAAGAAGATGCTGGGGTCCATTTCACAGATTCATCACCACGATCCGGGACACTGAAACATATTATAAAAATAAATGCTAACGTTGCACCATACACACATTGGTTGTATCCGAATAGTCAAGTACACTTGACTTGATGCAGACCTGATGAATTTACACTTAACACGCACTTGAGATTGAAGACTTCAACAGACTATTTGGACGGCAAAATATCCCTTTCACACCCTTGAGTCCGCAGTGGTGCTTCATACCAATGATCTTAGGAACTATTTTAAACGCCATCTATGAGCCCGAATTAGCGTAGGCCACTTACAGATTTGTGGTGACTTATTTTAAATGCACATGACAAATTATTATAGCTATCCAACACAACACTACAAAACAACCGGCATATTTAACGTACGTTATCAAAAATCACATTACTTTACTAGCTCTATCTCTAGCAGATGAAAACAACAAATGCCGATCAAACACCGAATCGACGGCGTGTCAAGGGTAACTTGCTGTCGCCCTTGGACTCAAGGGCGTGTGAGGGGTGCAGTAGCACACTTCGTAACTATTCGGACGGATCTGCATTTGATCATGTGATTGCTAATTCAGCCATCAAGTTGACATCAAGGGTCGATGGCGCGTGAAGTAGACTATTCGGATACAACATTATCTCTCTTTTATCAAAAACTAGAGACTTAAAAAAAATAGGCGTAAGATTTTTTGAAACGAAATAATATATATTATTATTACAAATGAAGTAGAAAGTTTCAAAATATTATAAAACCAAAACTACTAAAAATATTGAGACTCATGACGGATCATTTCTTAAGAAAATTCTGGAAGTTTGTTAAAGCAACTTACATATTTTCTATGTTCACACTCTTAGTCACACGGAATACATCAACCAAATTATTAACATATCGAGATAAAAAAACTTCTCGTTACACTGTTTACTTGAAAAAAGAAGGAGCAATACATCTTTTTACGGGATATAACACAGAACTCGCACAGGCTTACAATAAAACTAGTGAACCACTTATTGGGATGGTAGATGTTGATTGGGCAACTGGATAAAATAGAAGATATTATTCAGGATACTGTTTCCAGTTTGCATAGACTTCCATCAGCTGGGGAAAAAAACCAGAAAACAATGGTTCCGTATACAGTGGAAGCAGAATACATGTTATTGACAGAGATAGCAAAAGAAGCAATACACTTAAAACAGTTATTAAACGACATGGGTGTGCCTCAGCAATCAATTGAAATGGCAATTTGTCTGTATAAAGTTTGACTAAGAATAACATCATAGGCTCAACGTCAAAACATATCATCATTAGAGAAAACTTCATCAGAGAAAAGATACAGGCTATGGGCCCAGGATGCTTCCGCTGTAGTATATAAGTAGATTTAAAGTACCAAAATACCATCATATATTAGTATTTTGGTAGGATAAATGGCAATTTAGAGTGGAAGTAGTAATTCCCTTCTTGAAGTCTTTTATCCTACCTAAAAACTACTGTAGGCTAGGATTCCGTTATGAGATAAAGCCTTCCAAATGAGCTCCCTTCAAAAATCATCGTATCTATTAGCCTACATCAACTTATTTAAAGAGAAACTCACCAGTTTCGAACTTTGTTATGCTCTTCAAAGCTCTTACTAACACTTTTTTTTTTCATTTAACTATTGATGTATCTCATAATATATTCAATCAAAATAATTAACGATTTCAAAATGCCACATTGTCTTGTATGGGTGTAGGAAAGAAAGAGATACCCTAAATTTTCCTCCTCTTACACAATGGTATGCAGATGACAGCACGAAAATTCCAGCCACAGATATCCATCCAGTTAATATATTGTGATGTTATTTTCGCTAAAAGAATTAATTAAAATATAAATTTAAAAGTCGGTTGACTTAGTCTTTCAAATATGTAATAACGCTGACAACTTTACTTTTTTATTATTTCAATCACAACTCCTAAAGTTTCGAATATTAATTATGTATTTACAATTAAAATATATATTATGGATAATCTACTTCCCTTTATTTTACTGTGTTACATTTTCTTTTTTTATTATGAGTCATTAACTGCCAACCCGCCATGCTTGTTTTTCTTTTTTGTATGTGATTTTAGCGCTTTCTGCTTTAGAGAGTGATTTATTTCGGAACTGGTATGATTTTTGTTTATTTTATGTTCTTGGACGCTTAAAACATTTAGCTGTAATTTGAAGAACTAATTGCTCCTGTCGGAAGAAATTATTATTCGCGTTTAGATTTTGATGCGAAATTTAAATTAGTTTTAAAGATGGTTTATGTTTATTTGTCAAATTATAAGATTAAGTTACTTTTATAATAATACTTTTACTCCTTAAAGAGTTAAGATTATTTTTTATAATAAATCTTGGCAGCTAGTTTTTTCCTAGGCCGGAGATTATTTATTTAAAACAAAAAGCACATGTTCGTGGATTGTTAAGACTTTTGTTTTGTTGACTGTAAAATTGTTTTGGAAATCTTAAGGAAGGACCCGATCTGGGGATCCTTTAATGATAGTTAGTTATGGTCAATTGTAACTTTCATTAGCCAAAACTTCCCTAAAAGTAAGGATTAACCTTTGAGGAATGACAAGTGCAAGTATACAGGGAAGATTTTGTTGAAATTTAAGGCCTGGAATTTAATTGTTACCGGAGTCTTATGTCAACTTTCTCAATAGATCGGACATTTTTAGGTGAGATCAAATTCATCCATAATCATCCTGCTCAGTGTTACAATTATTATTGAATATAATACCTAAATGTATTAAAGAAGGGAAAATATCTTACTTTTCCAGGCTTATTTTTCGGTGATTTTATTACCTATTGATGAGATGATGAAAACGTTAAATATGATAAGTTTCTTTTGAGACAGTTTTCTTTTAATGTAATTTAGAACATTTATTTAAGGAAAAGGGAATACTGGAGAACAGTTATAAATAACTTCAATTTCAAAATAATAATTTTTTTTAAACATCTCAACCATTTTATGATTTTATTTTTTTACTAAGGAATCATCAGCTTGCAGGAGTTTAAATTACTTTTTTGAAGAACGCATAAATTTAACATTCTATACAAACATTCCAAACCTGCTGTTACTTCATCCAAAAGGACTATTTATGTATCATAATTAATAACTATTATTTTGTCATCACAAATCAATTGAGAATCTTACATCTATCAAGTATTGCTTAACAATACTTTTATTAATTTTATAACATAGAAGGCATGACTTATTTGGTAGGATTAATTCAAAGGTTTTATTTTTTTGGTCGCCAACAATAATTACAAACAAACTATTTCATTGTATAATTTATTTATTTATTTAGCATTTTAGTGTGCGTTGTATTTTTGAACATTGCATCCTATGTACAAATATTTTCTGTAGATCGGATGTCCATGGTAAGAATAATAGTCTACCCCAGGAAGTCCTTAGTTGTAAGTATCCAACTTAAGTTAAAACTTTAGGAAAAGTCAAGGGGTCTTGTGAGAAAGGCTTAATTTCCTCCTAATTTCTGGCAGGTCTGTGCACACCATTTTTATAGATTTGCTGTAGCCTGTGTTTAATTATTTTATTCCTTCTCGATTGATCTCCAACGGGTGTTATTTTATTTATTTTATCATTTTTAAATATTAATTACTTTCTTTGAAACTAACTTTCTTTTTGCGCTGCGCTTTATATTCCTTTTTAAAACTAGATTTATATCGTTGATGCCCTCTATAAGATGTTTTGGAACTAATTTTCGAGTCTAGCGTGGTCTATTAAAACGTTTGGAACTAAGATCTGGCTTAGTGTCTTTTATTTTTCATAGGTTGGCTTAAAAGGTTAGTTTATTGTGGATGTGGCGGACTCCTAGGAGCTTATGTATAGTCTAGTAGTGTTCACTCTTCACGTCTAAGTTCAAAGATCAAAGTCTGATTGACATTTGCATAAGGGGAATGTCTTAAATCTTTAATCAGTAATATTTTATTATTGATTGGAACAAGATAATGGCGGTAAATCTCGATGAATGCTATGAACTAGTTTTAAAACTTACCATGGAATCTGGAAAAGTAAGATTTTTTTTTTAATTCGTTTTACTTTTAACATTAAATATAAATATGGTACACAGATAGCTTTAAAACAGCTTTTTCACTATAATTTTACACTTTCATGCTAACTTTATGATAAAAGAGAAGAGTAAAGAATGGTTTGAGCTTCTAATTTTAATAGATTATATTGTGTCACTTTTAGAGTAATAGTGCAAACTTTCATCTCGCAAATCCCAACCCTGATCGCTATTAGCAGTAATAGGGCTAACTCAGCTCTGGTGGCACTCATAGGGCTAACTCATGGTGGGAGGAAATAAGGTGAGACCGTCCGGCCCTTAAAACTCGTCCGGTTCTGTGCTAAACGTCAGCTGGGGGGACTTGCCTTACTGTGAGCATTGCGCGCCCCGTGGCATGTTATCGAGTTCTCTTAGATTTCAACACACCTTGTCTAAATCACTACAGAATAATGTAGAAGTATGTAGCGATCTTTTAGAATGTTTATAGAAAGAATAATAGGGGTGTGAAATAATAAAGTTACATATATTTTAACATCATTATGCAAATTGAATGAACTTGTTAAATCCTTCAAACAAGGATAATAAAAACAATAAATTAATATTTTACTACTCAAAATATTATGATGTACATGTTAAGGAACACGTCTTATTTCAATAACTCCATCAATATTAGATTAAATTATGAATGTCAAACAAAATTCTTGACTTGAACGAATAAAGCACAAGAAAAACTTAAATTGGTCACAACAGAAAACAATACAAAATATAATATATAACCAAGAAAAGTAAAGAACATTCAGAATATTTTAAACCAATATTAAGTAAACTTATATTCCTTTTTCATTATAAACACCTATTTTATAACAGCAATATTAAGGCCAAATTTATTAACTCTTTTGATCTTTTTAAATCCATGATTGGAAATCACTATTTTTCCTTTCTCATATAAATATAAAATAATGCAATCGTGACATTTTTCAACCTTGAAATTTTGGTGAATCTTTGCGTTTAATATACTCCAAACCCCCCAAAAAATTAAGTTAATTATATATGTCCCTGGGTCTTGATCCTAAAATATTTAATGAAATTTATATTTAATATGGCTATAGCTCAGGATTTTTATTCAGACGCTAGCTTTTAAATTAAGAGTAATTTACTGAAAGGTGATTTCAAAATTTTTTACAAGTGCTTTAAACGATTTAGTTTAAAATGGATATCTAATGATAAATACTGTATACTTGTTTCTCTGGTAAAAAATCATTTATGAGCAGTTTACTAATGAGTAATAGCTAATTTATTCCAAATAGCTTTATCTTTCTAAATTTTTGTGGATAATAAAGATAAATACGACATTGCAAAGACTTCTGGAAATCTTCTTGTGCAAAATGATCAAAACAGATTGTGGCTGGATGGAAATGTTATAATTAGCTTAGAAGAAATAGTCTAATTTAATGAAGAAATTATTTTGTAAATATAAAAATTAAAAATAAATATGAAGGAAACAATATTAAATTATTTTAAATATTTAACAAGACTCTTAAAAAATACATAAAATTAGAAATGTTATCTTCTTATTTTTCCTCCACATCCATCTGGGTTATACGCATTTTATTTACACAAAATAATATGGATATGAGAAATGTAAAATTTAGAGGATATATACCCTCATATTAATACGAAGAGAGGAGGAAACCATTCATGAAAACCCACCCTTATCACACTCAGCTGAGAATCGAATCTCATCCTTCACCCTCAATAGCAAACAAGAATAGATTGGCTTGACCAAGGCTAAGACCATGTGATCCCCTATGCCTGTCAAACTAAACGATCAAATCACTTGGTGTACATCTACGACAGGAGTTTCAAGCTTAAACATGCCAGAAGGCCAACCCTCGGAATCTAGTGGCGGACCGCAATATAATCGGATAATTTCTGTCATTCTATGCAAAAATGAAAAAAGGTATTTAATTGTGAATAAAATAATAAGTGATAATTTAAACATGTTTAGTTACATATTAAACGAATTTTCCAACAAAATTATACTCTTTGCTAAGTCAATATAATACAGCCAATGTAAGGAAGAAATTATTTAGAGCTTTCATGTATTTATTCCCACGCTAGTCAAAACTTTCCGTTTCTCGAATAAAAACACCAAACTTTACTGCAGTTGATTATTTTCACAAGAAACTTTGTGGGCCACCAGTAGGGAATACGAATTATTATAATTATTGCATGTCTAAAAATTTAAAATACTGACAACTGGTGACAAATTGTAACAACGGCAGAGAAATAATGAAAATATAATACATTCAAATTAAAACGACAAAGTAGAAAAAATTCCTATTAATAAAATACTAGCTACAGTATTGCTAAACTTAAATACCCAATTTGCAGTTTAATCTGATATGTTTGTCCATATTTATAAAATAAGTATCAAAAGAATATCTATCCACTCACATTGTCGGGAATGTGTACAGAGTCAAGTCTTCTCTAGTTTGGTTTGTCGGCGACGGGGAGAATGGGGTTTGAATACCAACCGGGCTTACTTACGTTGTTGTTCCTAAATGGTTTTCCATCCTCTCTCCACGCAAGTTCCTACTTTATTAGTATAAATATGAGGACCGCCTGAACAGGTATAAAGACAGAGTTCACATTATAATTTTTTTATAAATACAGGTCTACTAATGCTAATAAAATAGTAGGACCTTACACAAAAATATTAACAAAATTAATTAATATATGTACCCGCTTCAATTGTCAAATCCCAGAAGTGGGGCCCATTCTAAAACGGTTTTCCACTCCCCCTCCACACAAATACGGGTACATTTCATCTAAATTCAACTATCTTCCCCCTAGCATATTTTCCTAGTTAAATATGCATATAGTTCAAAAGAGTAAAAATACATGATGACACAAACACACTTATTTTAAAATAGTTTCTACATGGTTTTGAATTTTGACTGGATTAACGGCGATTATAAGTCTTGAAGAACCCGTAGTGCAGTTTATTATTACTATTAAATTATAGATGATATATATTAATGAATGTTAGTACAATTTATTTTTAAGGTATCAAACGTTGCAATATTATATTTGTTAATGTAATCAGGGAAAATTATTTACAAGTTTTCAAATTAAATTTGTCTTCCCTCTTACATACGACTATCCACTTTCTTTTATTAAGCTCATCCTTCAGAAAACTAAGATATTTAATAGTGCTGCCAAATCTTGTCATGGTTCCTGATTTTAAACATTTAAACACACTAAATAGATGGTATATTTGAATTGTTTCCCTCAAGTTGTTCCATCTATAGCCACCCGACTCCCCCGAAGCTGACGTCACGGCAAGAAGGAAGGCGTGGGAGAACAAGCGCACGGTTTCACCATCTACTTCACACCACAGGCTAACTCAGCTCTAGTGGCAGTCATGGGCTAACTCAGCTCTAGTGGCAGTCACGGGGCTAACTCAGCTCTAGTGGCAGTCATGGGGCTAACTCAGCTCTAGTGGCAGTCATGGGCTAACTCAGCTCTAGTGGTCAGTCATGGGGCTAACTCAGCTCTAGTGGCAGTCATGGGGCTAACTCAGCTCTAGTGGCAGTCATGGGGCTAACTCAGATCTTTAGTGGCAGTCATGGGGCTAACTCAGCTCTAGTGGCAGTCGTGGGGCTAATTCAGCTCTCATGGCAGTCATAGGGCTAACTCAGCTCTAGTGGCAGTCATGGGGCTAACTCAGATCTCTAGTGGCAGTCATGGGGCTAACTCAGCTCTCGTGGCAGTCATAGGGCTAACTCAAATCTCTAGTGGCAGTCATGGGGCTAACTCAGCTCTAGTGGCAGTCATGGGGCTAACTCAGCTCTAGTGGCAGTCACGGGGCTAACTCAGCTCTAGTGGCAGTCACAGGGCTAACTCAGATCTTTAGTGGCAGTCATAGGGCCAACTCATCTCTAGTGGCAGTCACACGGCTAACTCAGATCTCTAGTGGCAGTCACAGGGCTAACTCATCAGTTAGGGTAGATGGGTTAAAAATCCTGTAACAAATATGATAGCCTAACAAGTGAAGTTGATGGAAAGGTTTTGAAAATATTTAAGTTCATAATTATTTTAAAACAACATTCATTAGCGATTGTGTGAGTTAATAATCTTAGTATTTATTTGAACAGAATCCATTTTATAAGAACATTAACTTAGTAATTTGATTATACAAAAGTGTTGGATCTAGTTTAATGCTTCATTAAAATCTTAGTGGGGTTGAAATAGAATTATCCAACTATTTGTTTTTAAAAATTAATTAATAATCTTCACCCAGATAAATTTATCTTCTGATTTGATTGGACATTAAGGGATCCAGACATTCTCTAATTCGATTCTCCTTATTCCTTGAATCTGTAATAACTTCAAGGATTTGAGGATCCCATCCCTACATAAGATATAACTATTTATTTCCATAACATTACAAGTGAACAGAAATTTGATAGTATGCTAACCCTGCATCCAAACACACATTTTATATGGTAACACAAGAGACAGACTTCTTCTCCTGTTTATATGAGCAGTAGTAGAAGTAATATACTCCTGAAGTAGTGGCGAAGGGGAAAGAATATATATGGTTTTTAATTGCACCATGTCCAGTTGTATGTAAAAATTACGCTAATGTGCAAGGGATGAGTTGAATTTAGAGAAAGTATAGGCTACACATATTTTCATAGAGGGAGAGGGGAAAACCACCCCCAGTTCACCCGATCAAGATTTGAACCTCGATATCCCCGTCCTCGGCAGCCTAGCTTAACACAAAAGCGTGTTAAGCTAACTACGGTACCGAGGCGGGTTTCAATTATGTTAGTTTTATTGTTTTAGGGGACGTTCTTAACCCTTACAATAAAATGTGCACAACTAAATTATGTCTCTCTCTCTCTCTCTCTCTCTCTCTCTCTCTGTACAAATGGCACAAGGGAGTAAATTGTCACAAGAATGTACAGGAAGAAAGTGTAGCCAGCTGGAGCATTCATTGTTTTATCTTTTGTGGCTGTCACAGAAGAGCACTTAACTAGTTGGTTGTGATTTTGTAACGTGGCCATGCGCTATAGAGGAGCAATGCTCACTTTCCGAGCTGTAATACCTAAACAGATTGACTTGTTTTATCAAGCTTGGCATTACATTGGGGTGTTAATACAACCCAGGAAAGATATTTTTAGTGACAATTCACTCAATAGGGATGTCAGATGAACATAATCAAGACAGTAGCGCCTATTACTAGTCCGTATTGATTCAAACTTGTTGATATCATTTTTGCACGAAGGACCTCACCCCTGGAAGTTATTGGACCCCTTTAGGGGAGGGGGGTCAAATATATTTATAAAGACCTTTATTTGCTAAAGGCTAAGTAGGCTATACTTTTCTAGCGAAACTCCCCCACACCCCTCTCCCCTAGAAATTTAGCTTCCTACACGCTTACATTTGTGACCATTTTTATTATTATTATTATTAGCACCGCGTCTTACTACCCGTTCGGGTTATACGCACTTACGCTAATGTGTAATGGTAGGGTGATTGTGAGATGAAATGGAGGACCTACAGTTTAACGTGGAATCCGAACCACGATGGAGGCCTGGCATTCCCCACATTCACAAGATGTCTTGTCAGAGGTGAAGGAAGGGTTTGGTAATCAGATAAATCTGTGCCGGGACCGAGGATTGAACCCCGGCCGCCAACATAGAAGTCTGACACCTTACCCCTAGACCACCAGGTCACCGGTGACCATTTTAATCAATCCATTTAAGCTCTAGGAGATCCCTGGATGACTCTGTGGTTGATCATTCCTCCACAAAACCAATGATCCTGGGTTTGATTCCCATGTCCAGGTATAATTTTTTAATGTAGTCTATTATAATTGAGATACGGCTAATGTCCGTAATTATAATCATTAATCCCCCAAGCTTCGCCTCTCATACCTACTTAATAGTATAGCGTTGCTTTCTTCCGCATGGTTAAATGTTAAATCAGGTAAAATACTTATGTTAAATTTGTTCATATTACAACTGGCTAATCCAACCATTTTCACCATTTTATAAAGCTGGATATTTACATTTCCCCTTAGAAAGAAACAAATGTGTAAAACAACTTAAAGTGGATGAGTGACTACATTTGCCTAAAACTCTTTTTAACAAATTTTACTGTACAAGTATAATATATTTTAAATGAAGTTCTTTTCAACCTCGATCATCTTTTGGAGTTATTTTATTAATTGTATAGTGGTGGGTTCCAAATTTGAACTACTATAACTATTTGCATACTACTTTATTACACTTACAGGCGGGTAGAACTTAAAATGTATAGCCTACTTTGTTGGCAGGATTAAAATATATATATATACCATTAATAGTTCTCGAGTTATAAAATTACAATTTTTAAGGAAGTAAGACACTCTTAAGTGTGTGGCTGTATTCGTATGTAGGCCTACTAATTACGTTAATGATTTAAGTATGAGGAAGGTTGAATTTTTTAGAAAGTGTACCTGCATTTGCATGGGGGAGAGAGAGATAGAGAGAGAGTGGAAAACTATTTATGAAAAACCACTCTCATTACACCCAACCATGAGTGTAATTTTACCTCCCCCTCATCGGCAGTCCAGCTTATTGCTAGAATGACACCTTAGACTATGGGGCCACCAAAGCGAGTAATATTAAAGTCAGAGTTGATAAAATTTAGGTGAGGGGTGTGTGAAATGTAATGAGTATATTTTGTTCCAGTTGATCAAAGAAAGAATCTGGGGGCCGAAACTGGTTGTCGAGAAGTCGTGCGAAGTGGACCTCGTCACAGAGACAGACCAGCAGATTGAAAAGTTACTTATAAGTAGTCTTCAGAAACAATTCCCTGACCACAAGTGAGCTTTTTAACTAGGACAACATACTTACAATCTCTTCCAGAGTTAAACTTGTTATTAACTTATTCACTCCTCTAATGTAACATTTATTAGCAGCATATATCTCAAGTTCTCATCCCCAGAGTGAGACGTTATGTCCTCATTTTCTTTCACTTATGACCAAACTAGTTTGGCACGAGTGCAGACAACGTAGACAACAAACTGGCCGACAGGAGAGGACCAACTGGTTGACAAACTTCCTAATGAATTCAGTTAAGAGTGGGTTAAGCGACCTCAGTCATCGAATGGTCTAAGGTGTCACTCTCATGGTAAACTGATCTTCTGGTTATGGTGAGATTTAGGTTTGAATCCTTGTCGGGTCTACTGAGGGTGGTTTTTCCCAAATGGTTTCCCACTCATCTTTTCATGCAAATGTGAATAAATCACCTCTAAAATGATTCCTTTCTCATCCCTATGTAAATATTAAACTAAACATTTATTTGTGTATTTTATATAGTTGTATGATTCTTGATCTTTTACAATAAATAGATTCACTCTTCCGCACTGAAATCATGTTTTTCACCTTTTCTGTTATTTTAACAAAAAGTTGTGTTAATTTGAGGACCAAAATTGTCACCATAAAAGGCAGTAGTTTTAGATAATTTTATTTCACTTGACATCGACTTTTCTTCGACTTAACTTACATTTGACTTGCACTCTTCCTCATCATCATTCTTGTGTCGTGCCCAAAGTATATGGGGTCAACCCTGGCTTGCATTATAATAGCTGCAAGAGGTGGTGTGACAATTACACCAACTCGTTGCCTAGCATAACTATATCCAGGCGATAGTAGCTATTCTTAATAAGGTAATCACAATTATGTATCTCAACAAACCTAAATTTAGATTAATGAATATAGGACTAGTATTTATTTCATAATTTCACATTTAATATTAATCTCATCATAAATATTGGTAAAATACTTACTTACATGGCATAGCACCCAAATAGAAAACAATAGGATCTATCAGCCACGAATAAGTAACACATGCATATCAAGAATGTTCAAGTTTTGTATTGAATCCGTCAAGATCAGAACACAACCCAGGTGAGAATATGCACATGTCATTTCACATTTTTTTAAGTCATAGTACCCGCCTCGGTGGCCTAGTTGGCCTACGTGCTAGTTATGTTGGGCTCGAATGCTGAGGACAGGGAGATCGAGGTTCGAATCTCGGTCGGGTAAACTGGGGGTGGTTTTTCCTAAATGGTTTTCCACTCTTCCTCCATGCAAATATGGGTTCACTTCCTTTAATTCACCCTTCCTAATTTCTAGTCCATTAACATAATTAGTACTTAAAGCGTATAACCCGAACGGGTACTAAGATGCGGTGCTAAATATTATTATTATTATTATTATTATTATTATTATTATTATTATTATTATTAAGTCATAGTATTGATGATAAGTTGTTAACCTGACAGCTTAGATCAAATTTATCTTAGTCGAGAATATATCCATTTTCTATATCATTTGACATACTTAAAAAATTTGAAGTTGTTTTTTTATTTAGCACCTTGTCATAATACCTGTTCAGGCTATAGGTCTATGTACTTATTTATTAGGGGTTAGGAAGGTTGAATTTAGGGGAAGTCTATCTACATTTGAATAGAGGACGAGGGTAACCTTATCTAGTAAAAAACCATCCTCATGACATCCCACTGGGATTTTAACCCCTATCTCCCTGTCATCAGAAGTCTAGTCTAGTGCAAGGTTGTTGCCTTAGATCACGCTTCCACCAAACTAGGTATGTATAAAAGATTATCCACGTTAAAGTCTTAGGATCAGCCTCTTCCTCGTCTAATGTATTTTGAACAATTTAGTAAGATATAGAATAGAAGTTCTGCCATATTCTAAGTTATCTGTTTTGCACATGAGTGATGTCATATTTTAGATTTTCTGTAAAAACTTGTTTGAATATAGATTTTCCTGGTGGCAATAAAGATCCATTTTAGCTCATGGTTATAATGACTAACTAACTTACAGGAGGACAGACCAAATATCCTTGCTATAACCATTACTCACTATCTATCACTGATGAGTTAAATATGTCCTTTTTGTTTCAATAACTTTAAAAAAAAAGATAGATTCATAAAACCAGAAAGAAATATTAGAGAGAGAGAAAAAAAATAATACACTGTAGTTACATATCTTCATATTATTGAATTAGGCCCTACTATGATTGTATATACTACAAAACACTTATTAATAAACACAATTTATCCGTCCATATTTATTTAGACATTTCCTTTTGGTAGTATACATGTTTCCGGGAAGGGTTAGATTTGCCTGATTTTACAGTTATGGTGGTGTTTGGATAAAATTGGAGAGTAAAGCAGAGGATAGACACTGGAGAGGTAGTGAGGGAGGCCAGCTCCCATTAAACTCTTGGAATAGACCGAAAGGAAAGGGTCTTACTTATTTTCTACGGCAATCTGCAACAAATTATGAGCAGACTAATAACCTAACCATAATCCAATGCAAGTGTTCATAAAAGCTAAGTTACCTCTCTCATTTTTTCTTAATCCAAGAATTGAGCATTTACACCAGAATAATAGAGAATGCTTTCAAATCTTCTTGGTTACCAACATTTGTGTGGTGTACCATGTTGTACACTCATTTTAAAAGCAATCAAATGTATAGAAAACTGTATAAATTAAAATCATCATGGCTGTTTGCTCATCTCAGCCGTGATCTCGAAATATCCATGCTCGCTATATAACCAAGTTGGACTGTATATCGATCCTATTTTGTTGATAACACAAATAAAACTAAATTCAGTGAATTCCTCTTGATGTTTCCCTCAGATTCATCGGGGAAGAGTCGGTGGCTGATGGAGCCAAGTGCGAGTTGACCGCGTCTCCCACTTGGATCATTGATCCAGTTGATGGAACCATGAACTTTGTTCATGGCTACCCGAATGTGTGTGTGTCTGTAGCTCTATGGGTTGACAAGGAGTCGCAGCTGGCAATCGTTTACAACCCAGTGTTGGAGCAACTATTCACAGCCCGTCGCGGCAAGGGTGCATTCCTCAATGGTAGCAGGATACACGCTTCCAAGGAGACAGGTACAGGCCTATACAGTAGCCGAGTATCAGCCTGTATGAAGACAGGTACATTCCTATACAGTAGCCGAGTGTCAGTCTGCAAGGAGACAGGTACATTCCTATACAGTAGCTGAGTATTAGCCTGCAAGGAGACAGGTACATTCCTATACAGTAGCTGAGTATAAGTCTCCAAGGAGACAGGTACATTCCTATACAGTAGCTGAGTATTAGCCGGCAAGGAGACAGGTACATTCCTATACAGTAGCTGAGTATTATCCTGCAAGGAGACAGGTACATTCCTATACAGTAGCTGAGTATTAGCCTGCAAGGAGACAGGTACATTCCTATACAGTAGCTGAGTATTAGCCTGCAAGGAGACAGGTACATTCCTATACAGTTGCTGAGTATTAGCCTGTAAGGAGGCAGGTACATTCCTATACAGTAGCTGAGTGTCAGCCTGCAAGGATCCAGGTACATTCCTACACAGTAACTGAATATTAGGAGGGATGCACACTATTACAACACGATACATATCGTAAGGTTGTAAGTGATACACGATAATTTTCTCATGAGTTAGGTATCACTTAGGTGCTTTCATACTGTGTGGAAGTGACAAAGAAGGTACTCACCAGTATGATGGCAGCATTTTTTAAAAATATCGGGGAAAACACACCTGTTTATAAAACAATACACTTAAAGAATATATTAAAACTGACATGACAGGTTTGGTCTTGAAGAGGTTGCAGCTAAATTAAAAACCACAGGTAAGAAAAATAATTATTTACAACACAACAATACTTTTATTTACAAAACTCCAAACACTACCATTTTATCTATATCTATAGATAATTGCAGTGTACATTTTGAGTATTGGAATTGTATGAATAATCGTCCAATGCACATCTTCATATTTTCCATTGAATAGAAACGCCCCTGATTGTAAGAACTAATTTCCTAGTCTATTTTTCAAGCATACAGCAGGTGACATAGTGTTATCCAGTTCATTATTGTCTAATGCAGGCACATCAGAATCAGTTGTTTCATAAAGTTTTCCTTCAAGTAAATGAATAATAATATATACGATTCATGCCATCTTTATGATGTTTATTGCAGATTCCATGTTAAAAGAGACTGGTTTCTCAAATACACAAAATGTTGATGTTAATATTCCAAATGTGCGTTCCACACTTTTTCTACCTCTAGAAAGCTGAAAGTTGAAAATGATCTCTGCGTCTGTTAATACTCTTTTCAGAGTTGCATTAAGTATGGTAACAAAGGAAAAGTTTCATCATCGACAAAGTAGTAGGGGAGTCGGTCATCAACTTGGCAAAGTAGTAGGATCTGGGGCGCTAAGTTGACCCTGTTATAACGTTTTGTCTATTGCTGATTTGCAGAATACAGCACCATCTCTGTTTCTCCCAAATTCCTCAACATCAATAACAGTAAAAAAAACTGTCTCTGTTTCTCCCAAATTCCTCAATATCAATAACAGTAAAACCCTCCTCGGTGGCGTAGTTGGCTAACGCGCTGGTCGTGTTGAGCTCAACTGTTGAGGACGGGGAGATCGAGGTTCAAATCTCGGTCGAGTGAACCGGGGGTGGTTTTTCCTAAATGGTTTTCCACGCAAATGCGGGTTCACTTCCTCTATTTCACCCTTCCCAATTCCTATTCCATTAGCGTAATTAGTACTTAAAGCGTATAACCTGAACGGGTATTAAGACTCGGTGCTAAATATTATTATTATTAATAACAGTAAAAAAGACCATCTCTATTTGCCACAGCCTTAAGAACAATTGAATACTAACTAGCCCTTATAATTGAAATAACTGGATCTTGTATTGTTGAAACATTTCCCTCAGATGTTATGCAGTTTGGCAAATTCTATAACTAAAAATAGCACTTTGCTATATCTTTTCAAACTGTCATGTTTCGATTCAGCCAGAAATAATGGTTGCAAGTGTGACCCTATAGCTTCACAATTAGATCAAATAATAATACCAACAGAGAATGCTCCTCTCTAGAATCGTAATGATTAAACCCCCCCGCCCCCCATCCAGAACAACCTTGTTGAGAACGATGAAAGAACACATTTTGTGTCTTTGTCTGATCATTGAAAGCACCCAAATCTGGATCAGGGAGCAAATCAAAGAAAACACATTACTTGGCTGATCATTTGTCTTTCCTCATTCCTTATATGAAAGGAAATCTAGTACCTCTTGCAATTTGACTGCGCCCTCAACAGGAGAACTTAGGGTGACCTGGCGGTCTAGGGGTAAGGTGTCAGACTTCTATGCTGGGGGTCCGGGGTTCAATCCTCGGTCCCGGCACAGATTTATCTGATTACCAAACCCTTCCTTCACCTCTGACAAGACATCTTGTGAATGTGAGGAATGCCAGGCCTCCACCGTGGTTCGGATTCCACGTTAAACTGTAGGTCCTCCATTTTCATCTCACAATCACCCTACCATTACACGTTAGTGTAAGTGTGTATAACCCGAACGGGTAGTAAGACGCGGTGCTGATAATAATAATAACATAAGAATTTGGCAGTAATTATTTTAATTCTATACATAACAACACACAGGACTCGGATAAAAATGGTGAACTTGATGCATCAAAAGATGTAATTACTCCGGCGCCTGGTACAGCCGATAATGAACCACCTAATGATAAGTCATAGCAACTTATTAGAATACCACTCCCACAAAATAAAATGAAGTTGGATTCTCAACATCCGAAAACTTCCAACAATGACACTGTTACTGCTTTCACTGAATAGGTAAATGTGAAAAGCCAAAATTAAATCAAACAGGAGGACATGGATTTGCAGTTTTTCTCAATCTTTGTTACCCGACTTCAAAAAACTTGATAGTAGGCATAAAAGGTTTTTTAAACAAAAAATATTATCATTACTAAATGATATGTTGGATGAGGCTGAACAAAATTCATCATCCACTCTCTATTCTACGTCATCTATTGGGACATCTTCTTTGTGGGTTCCTCCAGCCAATCACACTCACATAACACGTGAGGAGAGTGATATACAACCCTAGATAAAACAGTACATGACTCATTATTTTGGTATTCTCTACTATAGTTCAATTCCCTTGAAAATAACCATATAAATAAAAATGTAGAAAAACTATCTAAAAAAGTGTTTGTCCTTTTGAAGGTTTTTTCTTGAATAAAAAGTATTACATATACTTTAAACTGTACATTATTAAGGGTATTTGTTATTGAATTCACTTACCTTAGAGTAATCAGCAATCTTTCATATGGAGAAATAGCCAGTCTGTAGTGAGTATCATGCTTATCAAGGGAAGGTGTCACAAGTTGCAATAAACATTGGAAACTCCCAGGACTCATTCTATAAAGTTCTTTAAATTTTCCTTCGTATTGAGCTAGTTTTCTTGAAACTACTGCGGAACTGTGTCGCACATTTATTAAATTATACTCAATACTTCCTTTTATTCCTTCTCATGTTCTTCAAATACCAATACATCACGAGAACATCATCTTCACTCGAAGAGCTCATCATTACTAAAAAAAAGGTATCATGCCCAAAGATAGTCTCACTTTGAAAATTATCTTAAGTTTAAAGTCACTCCTCGCAATGATTGTATGATAAAAATAGTATTGTCTTAGGGTGCATCCAGCCTTAGTCTGCAAGGACACAGATACATTACTATACATTAGCTCAACGTACCAGTAAAACTAGTCTGAAGGGTTAGTAAAATACAGGCATACCTACTTGGCTAATATGAAAGACTAGTTTTCATACTCCATACCACTGCCGTAAAGTGAATATTGCCTTAAAGCAAATTACAGCCCTTTTTTTCACGTTATAGTTCATATATATAAAAGGTTGACAAAATATTTACATTATCATTTATTTGGTGTGTAATAGCACTAGACCAAAAAATCGATACAAAACCCAAAAAATATTTCTTTAAAAATGCTACACTAATTTTTACTGCTAATCTTAAAACCGCTAAATAGCAATGCAAGCATAAGTACTAATTGAAAAGCGCTCTAAATTAAAGTGTTAAGTTTGAAGTGAAGGAGACATAAGAAAAGGTAATTGTTTTCGTACCAAAACTCTTTTCGCCAAAATAAATAAAATATTGCTTCAATACAAACCTAGAGCTTAACTTTCTTCACATGGTGACCTCAACAGCTGTTGAATGTCTTGACAAGAGCATAGCAGCGTTAAGGTGCCAATAGACTGGAAAGTAATCTCACGCGGTATGCTGTCAGACAGTACTGTCATAAATGTAAACAGCTCTGCGAGTAAATTTGTAATGACTTGCGCAAGTTGTTCCGCGAGACCCGCGCTTCCCTGTCTAAACACTTTCCTCGCCACTTCCGCAAGCTCTTGCAGAATTTCCAAAACATTTTGATATTTTCTGCGAGACGTGCGCGAGTTAATTGTCTCTTTCAGTGCTGTCCGCCTTCACAAAGGGGAGTGATAGGGAAATAAAATTGCTAACTACTCTTTATCAGGAAAATGAAGTTTTTTGCAAAGTTAACCCTACAGAGACAGGTTTAAATAAAACCAAGATGCCTTACAACCTACAAGCTATAGCAAACAAGCTCTCCACCAACCTGGTGGGAATATCTAGAAGGCTGTGTAATATACACAGTCAATTTAATCAAGAATTGAAGGAAAATAAGTTTAAAAAAAAGTACTTGATCTACTCCTTTAACCCAGCATTGTCTTTCCTTCCATTTTTTTCTACTAATAAAATATATTTAGCTTAGGATTAATAATACAGCAGCATATTTGAAACGTCTGATGGGAGGCATTTCAAAATGACTGTATCAAACCTTGTGCGAGCATTATTCTCCTCTCAAGTGTAAACAGCTTTGTGAGAACTCTCGCAAGTCACTCGCCAACACCACTCTTCTGAAAGATCTTGTAGCAATTTATTGCTGCTAGTTTTAACAGACCTGACCCGCCTCGGTGGTGTAGTTGGCTAACGCGTTAGTCGTGTTGAGCTGCTCGACTGCTGAGGACGGGGAGACCGAGGTTCGAATCTCGGTCGGGTGAACTGGGGGTGGTTTTTCCTAAAATGGTTTTCCACTCTCCCTCCACGCAAATGCTGGTTCACTTCCTCTAATTCAACCTTCCCAATTCCTAATCCATTAGAGTAATTAGTATATAAAGCATATAACCTGAATGGGTAGTAAGATGCTGTGCTAAATATTATTATTATTACTATTATTATTTTAACAGACCTGGACAGCTCTCATGCAAGAACTGTTGCAAATCACTTGCCAGTGTAACTGAAGCCTAAGGTGAGAAACTTTATAAATGAAGAGACAAAATTGTCATTAAATTCTATGACACCCTTCACAGATATTCAACAACTGTTGATATTACCATGTAAAGAAAATTAAACTCTTATGTTTCTACTGCAGAATTATTTGTTTTTGTTCTGACCCAAAAAAATATGTTTTGTAAGATAAACTGCACAAACACTGATATTTTCTTGCGTCCCCTACACTCCCATCTTAAAGCAAGTGCATCTGTACTTTTCTCTCCTGCCTTTGAATAACCAAAAGTAATAGTATTATGTTTATACTTTTCAGAATTGTCCAAGTGTTTGTTAGGTGTGGAGTTTGGGACAAGTAGAGACCAAGAAAGGATGGCGGTTGTCATGCACAATATCAACACACTTGTCCCACTGGTTCATGGGTAAATATAACTGCATATTACTACAAATTATATTTACCTCTATTGGGTTACATGCATGCTAAAACATTGTTTTTTTATGTGTGTCAGGTTGCGCTCATCTGGCTCAGCTGCTCTAAACATGGCACTAACGGCACTCGGCGGTACTGATGCTAACTTCGAGTTTGGTATCCATGCATGGGATGTCGCTGCAGGTGCGCTTTTAGTTGAAGAGGCAGGCGGTGTTATCTTGGACACAACAGGTAAAAAACATTGTTATACTCTGATTTTGATTGGAAGAACAGTTGCAGTCAACATTGGTGACATTTTATTATACAATTTGTGTTATTTCATTGATATTGATGATATTTATCAAAAGTGACAGCTACAGGTAACATGACTTGATGTATGAATATATTAAATTTGTTTGAGTAACTTTAATGAATAACTTATACTGTTCTTCCTACTAAAATCATACTATACCTTCATTAGCAGTGTTATCCTGTATACAATAAGGCTTGTAACTCTCACAGTGCTAGTGTCATTAGAGGCTTATACTCCACAAATTTCATTTTATGATTCTAGGTGGAAAATTTGACGTGCTGAGTCGCCGGTACTTGTGTGCTGGCACGCAAACCGTGGCCGACCAAATTGTTAAGATCATGAAGCAGTTTAGTCCTGACAGAGACTAATTAGACGATTTTATCTATCTCCATTGATCTTTTGATTGCACCTGAGTTAACACCTGTTCATTTATTTTGCAACATATTTCTAGGGCTGATCTGACCAACTAGTAGGTGATGGTAATTATACTTTATTGTATGAGCAGTCAATATTATCCAATAGGTTATATTTTGGGCTTGGTACTTAACTTAACTAGAACTGTATCCTACAAATAGATTTGACATATTGTGTTCTCATAATATGCACTCGGCTGTGCGACATATAATCTCTAGTCATAGTGGCTACAAACCACAAAAACCTGGTAAAAGTTTGAGAATTTTCTTGTGTCAGGGAAAACATAGAATTTTATTATAATTGAGAAACAACAGATAATGTTTAGTACCTATCTCTAAAAAGCAGGGTTGCAACTGATTGGGATAACTGGGAAATAGGTTTGAGTTTGTAACACCGTGAAGAAATCTGGGAAAGGATCTCTTGAATGAACTGCCATCTGTCTGGAATTTAAAAATACTAAAGAGGCTTTATTCAAATGTGGAATTGAATTAGGCTAAACTGATTTTGTTAAAATTGATTGATATTGATATTTGATATTAAATAATTGAAGTTCTAGGATAATTAATTTTGTAAGACTACAATAATTTATTAGATCAGGCATTGTGTATAAACAGACATAAATAGTACTTGCTCAGGTACCTACTAAACCTTTGGAATCGTCTGTTCAAAGTCTCACAACCGGAGATAAACCCTTTTAAAAATTGGATTCCCCCATTATATTTGGGATTTGGAATTTTATTTTCTAGTGTGAGTGGCTTCCCTGAAAACTTAACTTCACACCCGAGCACTAAAACAAGTGAAAGATTTTGTTTCTTAAATATCAACAAAATGTATTGCCTAGATATATTGTGTTCGTCCCTTTTATGTGTTTCTATCCACCTTTCCTATACCTTCTTCCAAATATAATACACTTGTCTAGAATTAGTAGTCTGCTAACTTGGGATGGTTGTAGAGTGCTTTATTATGCCATATTTACAAAGTGCCACAAACAATACCTAGAACATTTAGTATTCTTAAAGTAACTTATAAAAATGCTACTAGTATTTTTTTTAATATGTGATACATTTAGTAAATTTAAAAATTGTTATTCTCCTAGGGAAAGCGGAATTCAAGATATTTCTAGTCGCATCAACTTCCAATTTGCTATTTGTGGGGAGGAAAGACCTTTTTTTTTTTTTATTAAAACTTATAAATAGACATACTTGTGGAGGATTGCCCAAAGTCGTTGGTTGTGCTTGGTTTAGAATTATAGCTTGTGCGAACAAGTGACTGACAACATTACATATGTTGTCACTAAAGGAAAAGATAGACTTAAAATTAATGCTTTAAGCTCCCACCTAGTATTCTCAGTAGATAATGTAAAAGTTGTTTAGACTTTGAGGCTACGGCTAGATGAGCAGTAAACTTTGCTCGAGCTGGACCTACAAATGTCACAGAACATGACCAGGTTGAAGTGTGAAAAGTATCTTGTATCAGGCCCAGAATAACGCAACTACTGGCAATCAGTTCATTTCAGTCCTGTCCTAAATCTTGTAGCAAAATCTAATATATCTGTATTATCTGTGAAATGTTGTTGCCATCGAGAGCGAACAGTTGCTGTGGAAAAGGAAGAAGGCACTGCTTTCCTGAAAATAATTTGCTCCTTTGAGCTTTATTTTACTCTCTTGTGATACTCTCGAATATGAAATATGGACTTTCATCAAAATCCAAGTACCTTCTACAGACATCTTTCCAATTTTCAAATATTTGCCAGGAGAGGACCACCCCAAATACATTCAAGAGGCATCTGGCCTACACTCTAAAAAAACCCTTTTGGCTAATCTTACAAATAAAGTTCCACCACCAATGAGGTTGAAGTAGTGAATTCATCCTGTTAGTGAAAGGTTAACAAAGATAAAATAGGTTCTTATTCATGAAACACTTTAGCCTTTACAGTTTACCTAAACAAGATTTAAATATTCTATTGTATAAACAAGGACTTTTTACAACTCTAGGATGACATGTTCATGGTCACTGTACTCCATATCTTTTATAATAAAGTAAAAATCTATCAAAAACATTAAAAAAACTCATTCCACAGCAAATATTGTTACGTCTAGCCAATGTAAAGCAGTATTTTTCGCTCTTAGAATGGGCCCACGCCTATTTTAGCAGCCACCTGACCTTTATTTACTGCCCTGTTTGGCCCATCACACTTTATTACACTGGTTGCATTATTTCTGCGTCATTTGAAGCGTGCTTCAAACCTTATTTATCGCTTGTCTGGTCGTAGCCTAAATCTTTTTACCACAAATGAGCTATCTTTGTGATCAAGACATATCGTCACAACGAGAATGTGTAATGAAAGTTGTCCATTAGATTTATTTTAGACATGAACTAACTATAAGAGAGCCTTTTAAATAAAAAGTATTTTAATTTTTAATTTGATACAACTGTGGTAGAGTATTGAAATAAATAATGTATATGATTTAAATGTGAATTTGAAGAGATGGAATTTGTGTTTTATTTGAGCATTCCTGTCTCTTGGGTTTTAGGCCTAATTCATTATTTCGCTAATATTGACCTATTTAAATTCTAGTCCTTTTAATTTACTGAGGTTTTCTCATTGATAAGATTATTATACATTATATAATCAAAGCTCCATGGTGTTTGTCTAGTTTTTCTCTTAAACTTTCCGATAAAGTACAAAATTGAAACTTCGCACATTGATCACTTAAGTGTTGTAGCTACCATCAAAATTCTTAAGAATGAATTTATTTTGCAGGGGATTAGGCCACAAGATATTCAGCAAACCATAAAGTAGCTAGAGCTATAGATACAATTGTGGCCTATTGAAAGGGCCTATCTGTATGAGTAAAATTAACTTAAAAATAAAATATCAATAACATGGAAGAACTAAAGACGCAAATTATGCCACATTTCGTTTTGAAAAATCAAATATTTTAAAACAAAAAATAATTCACACTAAATCAATAACTGGGTATGTTGAGAGGTTACTGAATAAGTTTCAGCTCTACTGATGGTTTTTTTTAAGAACAAAGTATTAGGTTTGGTCCAGCTTACATCGAAATTCAGACCAAATCTTTTAGTTATATTGGGTTCCATTTTTCCCTAGTGCTTTTCGATTTTCTTTCTTTCACACTAAGCGAATGCTTGAGTGTTTAACTTTAAAACATTACCTTCATGCTGTTTCATAGGGACTGCACTCAAGACACTCGGCCGGTCCTAGCAAAACACTCCCATGACATGCATGTACGGGTGTCAAGAGGACGGGATTGAGGGGAATATGAACCCCCTCCCCGATGTTAGCCCATGTGGTACCGAATTGATCATTAAAAAAAACTTTGTTTTTAATTAAACGTTGTGTATCACTGCATGAAGCTTGAATTAATTTTCCTTTTCAGGTCTTATATAAACTGCCTTAGGATAAGTTAATGAAAGTCCAAATTTTGAAGAAAGTTTTGCATGATGAAAGAGCAAATAAAGGAGGAAAGTTACATTATACACATTTTCCAAGATTACTTTTATATCTTAGCCCCATAAGAACTTCAGTATACACTTTTTTTTTAAATGAATTTGTTACAGAAACCTCGTTTAAGGTGAGCTGCAAGTGGAAGCAAGAAAAGGCCAGTGATTTTGCAGTTTTTATAGCAAAAAATTTGTGTGTCCAAAATAAATAAAATATTGACATAGTAGCGACGACGTTAATTTTAATTTTCTTCACATGGTGATATCAATAGTAGTTGATCTCTCAAGGGTGTCCTGAAATTTATTGAAAACTTTTTCTCTTCATTTAAAAAAATTATCATCTAATGCTGCTATGTTGATGACAGATATTCAACAACTGTTGATATCATCGTGGGAAGGGAATTAAACTAAACGTTGCTACTGGAACAATATTTTATTTAGTCTTGCTATAAAAACTGCAAACACACAGAGCTTTTCTACAATCCCCTCCAACCTCACTTTAAGGGTGTATGGCCCAAAATTATATATATATATTAACTGTAATCTTCTTAACCCAAACTTGGATCTGTGTATTAAATATAGATTAAATGTATATTTTAAGCACAGTGTTTACTTGAAGTTTGAAATTTTGTCATTTAATGCAAAAAAAAATTAGAAAAGCCAAATGATGCAAAGATTTCAAATTTGAAATGCTAGAAGTACTTGAGAAGGTTTATTAATTTAAATTATTATTTCAATGAACCTTCAATTAATTGCATAATAAATTGCCAAATAAATGCAATATTCAATTAATTATTTTGTATACTTAAACGTGTGTAATAAATAGATGTAAATCGATTAATTCCGACTTCTTTTAACTTTATAATAACTTTATAATGGTATTTGATTCACATTAATATTAAATGTGAAACTGATATGAACAAAGGTGCTTCATATTTCGCCCCCCATACCATCAGGAATAATTGTACGTCACACAGTTTGGGAACTTTTGCTGTAAACTTTTTAATAAGCCTTCGCTATTTTGGGTGTATTGCAATAAGCCTGGAATCAACTGGACTTATTGAGTGAACAAAAGTGTATTTCCTTAACAGCCTAAGCCTGTATGGGTTCATTGCAATAAGCCTCAAATTTATCGGGCTGATAAGCAAATATTATATTATTTTCCAATTATCCTGGCTCGTTGTAAATTAAGGGCGTCTTTTGCAATAGGCCGGATTTTCCAATTCGCCTATGATATATATACTGTGCACCCTCCCCATCTTTTTTAAAAAACAAATTAGCCCTTTTGTAAAAAAAAAATTCTATAAATTTTATTGTGGATATAACTTAGAAAAAAAAAATCATGCTAGAAAATTATGAAGCTTAGCTCTGTCATTAGTGTGTCCACCTACTGAGCTAAGGGTCCCGGACTTAATTCCTGGCATGACCGAGAAATTTATCGTTGTCGGAATGTGGGTTTACCCTTTCACAGTAATGAATTGATGGCCGGGGGATGGGTTTTGTGTCTGTCCTAGATTTAAGATTAGAGTAATTAGTACAGAGGTGTATAACCGGTGCAAAGAAAAAAAGTTCAAAAAAAATAATAGCACCAACAACCTAAAATTACATCACGTAACATAATTTGATAGCCACTTCTGTATTAGTTAGGTTCAGGTTACAGACATGTCCAGATAGACACTAACAATATGTGCATTTGTACACAGAATGTCTACATCAATATTCCACCTTTACAATCGTATCACACACATAGGCCTACATTTTCAATCACTCTTTTTATGTATTTTCTCATCAAATGTTTTTTCTAATGTATTTTCTCCCATTGTTCAGACGTAACAAATTAGTTTTATAACAACTATCAAAACAAAGTTTGAAGGTCCCAAGTTCAAGTCCTGTGTCCAGATGTCATTTTTTAATTGAAATAATATGTAGATGAGGCTATAACGGTAATTAACAAATACTCATATTCGACATGTAGAAATAATGCTTGAAATACTTAACATCCCCCCCCCCCTCCCCCTGTTTCCGTCTACTCTATTAGTTCAGCATATCTGTATATAGCACACTTAGTGTAATTAATATTTATATTTTTATTAATTAAAATGGTCATTGTAAAAAGGGGATATGTGTCACTTTGGTCGAAAATTAGTTTTCATGTTTTCCCATATATAGATAAGTAGATGGTTCGTTGAGTATCAAAACAGACGTGTTCCTACATACGTACCTTGTGCCATTGGGCCTTGAACTTCTGGTTAGTTTTTAAAAAAGAATATGTTACGTGTCCTGCTTTAACACTGAGCAGTTGGCTACTCTGTGTTAGGTTGTTTATCATTGTTTACCTTATTTTTTTGGTGGCACTGTTTTGTTTATTTATTTGTGAATATTGCTTTCTCTGATATCTTTGATGATAATTTTATTAATAGTGTTTTAGAAAGCTAAAAACAGTAATAGTTTGGTTAAATTTATTGATTGTTAGGGTTAAGCCTGCAATCATAAAGAATGTCAAATAGTGAAAGTGAACGAGGCTTTTCCCCACAACCGAAAAGGTAGAAAGGAGTTATAAATTCAGACAAGTATCAGTGAAATATCATTAAGAATAGCAGAGTGAAAGGTAAGGAATATGTTTCACACTCAGGTAAAACTGTGATTGCTGTAAATGCAGGTTAGGTTGTTTTAAGCTTTTGATGATTTTAAACAAGGCATCATACTATCTTTCTTTCTTTCACTGAATACTAAAAATAATCAAGATACTTATCTGCATAGTCTTATTCAACAAAGATCTGCGAAACGATGCCGTAGATTGATAGTTGCTACCCAAAACCAGCAGCTATTAGCATCTGATGAAGCTAAAGACGAAGCCCTTCCTCAACCTAAGGAGCTCCGGAAATCCTGTTTCTTTGATTATCACATAAAATGTAAAGGAAAATCTTTTCCTGCCTGCAAGAAAGCTTTTATTGTCCTACATGATGTTACAAAGAAAAGAGTCGATAGAATCTGCAAATTGCTCAATGAAAACAAATCCCTTCACGACATGCGTGGAAATAAAACAAGCAACATCAAACGAGAGGAAGTGTGTTTTGTTATTGTCGACCACATCAAGAAGTTTGATGTTAAACCACACACAATGGTGTGGTAAAGAAGCAGTATCTTGATGCTTGCTTAAATGTTAAAATAATGCATCAGATGTTCATCGATGAAAACCCAGACTTAAAAGAACAAGTTACTTATACTACATACAATTTTTTCAACCACAACTTTGGGTATTCATTTGGGTGTCTTCAGGTGCACGTGTGTTCAACATGTGAAAGTCTTTCGGTGAAGTTGAAAGAACCCTCTTTGAGTGATAACAGTAAGAGGTCATGTGTTGCTGAGAAAATTGTTCACAAGCGTAGAGCTATAAAGTTTTATTCCACCATGAAAGAGGCACAAGAAACCGCTGACAACACCACCGCAGTCGTAAATCTTGTTGATATGCAAAACCTACCCTTTCCAGCAATTGCTGTGCAAGAAATATTTTATTTGCAGCTACTCCGGTGCTTTGTAATTGGTGTGCATGACTTGAAAACAAACAAAGCCAAACTATACTTATATCATGAAGGGCAAGGAAACAAGACTCCATAGACTTTATGTCATTTATAGATTGGTGGCCCAAGAAGTACAAAAAGACAAGTATAAGTGAGGAAGCCATCACTCAACCTGGCTCCACCACATCCAGGTGATCTCCATTCAAAATTTCTAGCTACTGGCACATCGAATATAGGAGCAACCTTCCAGGAAAGGTGGTCGTTGGGCATTTTGTGAATGGTATTGTGTTTCACACCTTCTGTTTGTCAGCAGACAATTCTGTGCCTTCATTGCCATCTATCATAGCAAACCCAGCCGGACGAGTCCCCATCAACGCCAAGAAGCTGAAAGATCTGGCAACCTTTTCAAACTACCTCATCGGCTACAACTTTTACACCATTTTGCAGGGATGGCCAAGAATGAGAGTACAAGTGCAGACCGAGGACAGTGATGATGGGACGAATGATCAGTGATAACGTTGTCTGTGTGACATACTATTATAATGTTGTATTTTGTGTAATCTATACATGTTTACGTTTGTAGAAATTAATAATTTTGTTCTTTTTAATACTATACATTTGATTAAAGAAATTTTCCTGAAATATTTTATTTAAAAAAAGTATTTGCGATATTTTGTCTGAGTGATAGCCCAAAAAATTTAGTTCACTGTAAAAACGAGATATGTGCAAAATTTTAAATGGTTGCCATAGTTACAGAAAAAAAATCCTTCCTCAAAATGATAAACAACATTGAATCTAGCAGAATGAAAAAGATTAATAAGTGTGAAGGCGAAAAAAAATCCTTCCAATTTGCACTTTTTTTTCTCCTCTCATAATATTTATTATGTAACATCGCCTTTTTTAACAATGACTGCTTCAATTACACTAGTGTGTTAATAATGAGAAATATCTAAAACAGAGGTAATGTACTCACATTTTTGTGGAGAGACAAAGGGAAACCATTTAGAAAGATGCACACTTTGTTTACCTATTTGGGATTTGAACCCTAACAACTATTCATTGTTAAAATAAAATAAATGAGCTTAGTGTTTAAATCAAGTTAATGTTAACTTTAAAAATGAACCGATAGTTTAATTTGGTCCCTGACTTACAGTTTACATTCATAATAGCCAGAGACGGCTTTCTACCTGCTAATCCAGTCACTCCATCGCTAACAAAGATAGGTATTTTGGTTCTCGACGGAACAGAATTGTAGCATCCACTTTCACTATCATTAGGACCAGTGGTGGCTCGTGTATAGGCACTCTGCAACTGCAGCACCCCTTATTTCCACTTGATATTATCGATAATATTTAATATAATGAGTCCTTTTTTTCTTTAATTCTGTCTTTATTTTTGCAGTACAATATATATTCCTTAAGCTTAATGTCAGTACTTCAGTAGCCATCCCCCAGTTTATGAAAAAGATACAAAATCTTTGTATGGAACTGTGTGCTTCACAGTGCCAGCAATGTGGTGTTTGTTGTGCACTTAGGTGGGACTGCCAAGTAGATAAAACACTGCTGCTCTCGCAGTGCTAGCTCTGGCGTGATGGTGGAAGGAGCGATTTTTTTTACTCAACGTGTGTTGTGCTTAAAAACGTACCATATTCTTGAATGTGATCAAGTGTAGGAGAGTATGGAATTATATTATTATTTTGCTTCCAGCTTTTCTATTTGATTTTTTTTTTCGGTTCTTTTATTTAACAGAAAACTTTAACCATGGCCTTACACCCCCAAGAAATAAGTTATGTGACTGTAAGTGAACTTTGATAGCTTAAGTTTTCACAGCTAACTTTCCATGAGAAAGTTATAGTTAAGAAAAGAGTTTGTTCAATGCCTGATATTCTAATATCTCAGCCAGGAAAAAGCAACAAGAAATATATTCGTAGCTTTAATTCTGAATGGTACCAACGGAAAAGTTGGCTTTGCGACTGTGAAGTAAAAAATGAATGGTTTTGCTTCCCTTGCTAGCAGCACCCCCACTAATTTTAGCTACGAGCCGCCACTGTTTAGGCCATAAGCTTGTAGGAAGTATTACTATACCACAAGATATTTCAAGTTGGCTCTCAGCTTGTACATTTCTTTCAGAAAATATATTATATTTAAGGTTCGATAATTATAATGAAATAAGGTCGCTAAAAACCCGCTTACTTTTGTTCGAATGACAAACTTTGTGTCGAATTCTTATGTTCAAACGATCATTTAGGTTATCGACTTATCGGAAGTTTTACTATATTAGCCTAAATCGACTTATTAAAAGATACAAGTCATTAGTTTTGAACTTAGGTATGCTTTGCATACCTTTTATTAGCACATTATTCCATTTAACTAGTCATACATTGATATTATACTTCATATATTCATAAAAATCCCCGGACGATGTTGGAATGCCACTTTGTCTTGTATATTATGTGTAGGAAAGAAAGATATCCCTGAAACTTTCCTTCTCTCTTACATAATGGTGTGTGGAGGACAGTTCGAAAATTTTAGATGTAGATGTCCATCGAGTTATATTATAGAGATCAATAAGTGCAAATGACCAAAGCATGACGCTAACGTATTTCGTCCGCTTTATTTTGCGGGGACAAATTTAATTGTCTCTTTAAATTTTCTTGTGCGAAAACATGTATTTGATGAATAAAAGTGATATTGTTTGAAAATAGTGAAATATTATAAAACACTTGGGTAAAGAAACGATTTCATTAAAGGGTATACAATTCAGTTTTACAGGTAATAATTTTCAGATGGGAATACAATTTGTAATATATTTAAATACAGAGTGTAGCTATCATCCAAGTTGCTTACATTCTGCCAAGATTACAATATATTGAAAATTGGCTATTAACTTCTGAACAACTCCTGGATAAATAAATAAACTTATATATTGGTTTCAGAAACCATGTTATATTGAAATTCTGATAAATATAATGAAATAATATATATTAATACTTTTTTACATTTGTTTTAATGAGAAACTTTGTGTAGTTGTCTTATGTTCAAACAATCATTTAGATTATAGCCGTGTAGGAAGTATTATTAGGCCTATATTACCATTTTTTTATAAGTTGGCTCATATTTTGTGTATGATTGCTTTCAGAAATAGTATTATATTAAAAGTTCGATAACTAAAATTTGTATTTATTTATTCAGAAGTTGTTTACAAAAAGAGCCAAGATCGGCTCGTATGCATTTAAACATCCTAATGTAGGCAAGGTTCATTCACTAACAAGTTACAGACATTTAGGAAAGTGAGGTCTATTACAGGGTATAAATTATTTGTCCTCACCCGGCCACTTTATTTTAGATGCGTTTAGCCCAATTATAGTAAAACTGCAATTAAACATAAGAGTATACAACAACAAAAAACCTTTACAAAAAAAAAATATTACAGTATACATACACATTCTGCTCCAATTATAATATCAATTTCTACAAAATTACAGATTACGATTCACCCACATATCACCTGGTCAAAATTGTTGTCCAAAATGTATCTTTTAACTTCTTTTTTTAATAAGATTAAGTTTTTTCATCTTTATTTCTTGTGGTATTATATTGAAAAATTTTAGCCTCTTAATCTTTATTGAGTAGAGACCAAAAGTAGTGTTGTTTACTCTGTTCTGGAAATGATTATTTCTACTTCTTGTAGAGTAATTCCCCTTTTTGTGTTCCCCAATTTTTAGGTTACTAATAGTTTGGCTGTTTTCAAGTTTATATACCATTACAACCGTATAAAAAAAATAGCTTCAGTTAATTTCAAAATACCCAACCTTTTAAGCTTAATGTCGTCGTCCTCACCGCTGGACAGCCGGAAAAAATGAAACAAGTTAGCTAAAAAATGATTACATTTATCTGAACAACTTAAGCTACTCCTTACGTTCAAACGATTATTTAGTTTATAGGCTTGTAGGAAATACGGTATTTATTAATCACTGATTTGAGTTAGAATACCGCTCTGGAATGCTTTAATTTGCACCAGAATCCTACTTTATAGACGTATTCTGGTGGAATGGACGGCCATCTAGAACAGAAGTAGAAATTCCCTTCGATGGTCTTTAATCCTACCTAAATACTACTATACGGTAGGATTCTGGTACGAGATAAAGCCTTCCAAAACGAACTTCGTTCAAAAATCATGGTATATATTAGCTTACATAAACTCAGTTAAAGAAAATCTCACGAGTTTCAAACTTTGTTATGCTCTTCAAACCTTTTATTAACACATTTATTTTATTTAACTAATCATACGTCAATGCATCTAACATATTCAATCAAGTTAACGAACGATGTCAAAATGCCACATTGCCTTTTATGTGTGTAAGAGATAAAGAAATACTTGTAAGTTTCCTTCTTTTCTACACAATGCTATTCAGATGACAGCTCGAAAATTTCTGCCACAGAACGTCCGTCCAATTATATTATTATAGAGATCAATGGATGGTTTCAATTCTCTAGAAAACATTTTTCAACCCAAATGGCAATGTATCTCTGATGGAAGGTAACAAAATAGATATTTTGCCAATTCCCATCACGTCATATTAAACATAGAATAAGCAGTGGTATTTAGATTTATTTAAATCTTAAATTCCTAAACGAAAGTTTTAACAACAATATTTTTTTGGTTCAATTAATTGTTTTTAGTTTTTAAAAACAAAAATTAATAACCTCCTCAGACCCAGATTTTTTTATTCATTCCACAATTTTTAAAAAAAAATCTAGTTTAAAAGGCACTTTGGAATAGTAGAAAAATACTTTAAAAAATGTTTGCACCTGGGACCTAAGTGAAACCATATGTCCCCTTACGGGGACGTTGGGCCTTTATGCGTAAGAAGTAAACACGTGTTGAATTCACGATATTCAAAATTGTAAAGGCAACATAGGACTGACTTTCAAATGTACAATTGACAAACACGTTATTAAAAAAAATATTTTAATACATGTGGACACATAACATATTTTACATGATTTACTCTCACAACATTATGCTACTAAACATATTATTTTAATACTAAACAACTATAAGGTTTTAATGGTATTGTGGTATATTTTCTGATAAGTACCTAAACTAAAATTAATCTAATGGCATATTATAACAAAATTTTCACATTGAACCTTATTTTATAAAATTTAAAGGATACTTTTGTCAAATTTTTTCTCCCATTGCTTTTTAGTTCTTAGCTCATGGCCAGTGGCGGCTCGTATATAGGTACTGCGTAACTTCAGCCCCTCTATTTACACTTGATATTATCAATAACATTTAATATATTGAGTCCTTTTTTCTTTAATTCTTTATTTATTTTTGTAGTACAATATATATTCCTTAAGCTTAGTGTCAGTATTTCAGTAGTCATCCCCCAGTTCATGAAAAAGATACAAAACCTCTTTGTATGGATCTGTGCGCTTCACAGTGCCAGCGACATGGTGTTTGATTGTTGTGCGCATGCGCAAATAAGAAGGGCTGGGGAGGAAGGCGTGACTGCCAGGTAGAGAGAGAGAGCTGTTGCTCTCGCAGTGCCGGCTCTGGCGTGATGGTGGAAGGAAGTGTTTTTTTTACTCAGCGTTTGTTGTGCATAAAAACCGTGTACCATATTCTTGAATGTGATAAAGTGTAGAAGAGTGTAGAATTAGATTATTATTCTGCTTCCAGGTATTCTATTTGATTCATTATTTTTCGGTTCTTTTATTTAACATAAAGACTAAATGCACCTGCAGTACTTTCAATGGAGAAAAATTTCCTAAATTGTCATCCAGAGATCAAAGAGAAAATTATCGAACTTTTTGCGCTAATTAAAACAAGAATGGATTTCATTTTTAAATTAATGGATCAAGCTTGAACTTTAACAATCTAAGTTAAAGTAAGTAAAAAATGTTTTGTTTTTTAATTTTATCAATATCCTGACTACATTTTCTTTTTATACATGGTTTTTTTCCTTTTACACAATTTTAAAACAAAGGCTAAACATTTTATGGAGCAACACTCCAACTAATTTTATCTACGAGCCGCCACTTCTTGAGTTTAATCAAATTGCTTGTTAACTCGAAATAATTTACTTGTTATGTCAACATATTCCCTCCTTCCTTGTATTTTTGTTACGTGTGATGTGAACTACGGGATCAGGACTCTTGAGGTTCATAATATGAAGCAGTTTTAAAACTAATAATGTTTATAAATCTGATCTGGGAGAGGTGTATTAAGTAACAAGAGAAACCACGCACTACGATGGAATATATAATTTTCAGACTGAAACTCTGAGTATGTTCATTTTGAGGATAAATTTGAACTTTTTATACTTTATTTTTCCTTATTAATGGACTTCAACAGTTGCATCTAATTTGATACTTCAACCATATTATCAGGATTATAAAAAATATCACTAGAGCTGCAATATTGATATTAATTAACATTATGACAATTTTTCCAATTAGTAGATCCTTTACCAGATAAATAGTGTGTTCGTACCCTTTGCAAATATTTGTATTCTAAACAACTTAAATTGAGAAAAAAGTCATTTATGCACACCAGAACCAAGGATGGATCTTTTTGATTTTTTTTATCACAATATAATATAAGATTTATTTGTTGTATGTATTGTAGAAGTAATTGAAATAGTTAGTCTTCTTGATCTTGACCACTTTAATATATCCAATAATTTAAGCTTATAGTAAAACCAGTCAAATACTTTAAGCAAGTCAATAAAAGTACTACAATTTTCTTTTTTGGTCTTGCAAAAATGGGTAACGAAGTGCAGTGCAGGTACAATTTATATATTCTAATAAGTTTTGGCAGCACATTTAAAACTAAATGCCGTATTATTGTAGCATAAAGGTATTAAAAACTCATACATTTATAAAACACGCTAGTAATAATAATAAATGTTGGAATTCATTAATTTTTGCTCTACCTCTTTTAATAAATTGATATAATTACTAATTTGATTTGTAATAGACGGTAAATATTTATACCTTCGTTTATTAAACACTTTTGTTGTGGAAATAACCTGAGATCGTATCCAGGATTAAATTTTGTTGTGATGGTTGGTAAAAGGGGTTGAGAGGAGGCCGGGTGGGGATTTGGATTAACTTATAGTCTATTTGGAATCGTTTTATTTTAACTAAGGACAGTGTTTAAATAATGTAAATGCTAAAATTCTATTTTTAGGCGTGTAGATAAAAATCCACTCAAATGTTAAATTTAATACTACTTTTATTTGGGGAAAAAAACAACTTAAGACAGCATATTAAATTGTTTAAAGAGCAGTTTTTACTGTTTAAAACTAGAGCTAATTATTTGATAGGTTTTGATATTTATAGTTTTGAAATGTATTTGGGTATAAACCTACTAGATTTCATATAAATTTATATTCAAATGAACATTTTATGCTAAAAGTAGATTTAAATTATGATTGCTTAAAATATTATTTATTTTTCCTTTGTCTCCATGCCGAGGTCATGACCAGCTCTGTTAGCTTTGCCAGTTCGAATCCCGTCAAAGTCAAAGCTACTTAGCCTGTACGAGGTAAATATTAGATGAAGTAAGGTGAATTAGTAATTGTTAATAAGGGCGGTCCCAGTTGTTAAGAACATATAGCTAGAATCTTTTTTTTTATAAAAAAAGCTTAACGTATGTACAGTACATCAGAATGTTGGGGACTAGTTTTATATCTTGTGTTGTACCTTAATTATCCTGATATTGGTTAAGCCATAAATACGTTAATATTGATTAAATATTTTTTTAAGTCTTGAGGTGGTTAAACCTACCCATGAATTCGGCTAAACAATAAATGCCATAATTTATTATATTTAATCATGAGAAATACAAGTTTAAATGCGCGCGTTTTCATATCGACTTAGTACCCAATGAGCCGATAGGTCACAGGTATCCAACCGGGCCTCGTTTAGCTGGGGGTTTGCAAGACATTCAATATGGCATCTACGACTACGTTGAAATAAGTAAACGCCGAACATGTTTTGAAATTCTTAGAAATATATGATAGCGCATCATTCACGAAGATTGAGGTTTGTAAATGTGAATATACGTGTGTTTGTAATACTTTGTGGAATTCAACTTGCTCATTTATTTATTTATTTTACATTAGACCTTTGTTATTTAATGTAGTTTAATGGGAGAAAAATTAGTTTTTAAGCAAAATTAACATTTATTTTAATTTTCCTTAAATTACATAGTTCCTCGAAATGTTTAGATATTTTCAAAATTTCTGTACAATTGCTCAGCTTTCGATAGCTCTATTATAATTGTCATCACTTGTAAATTTTTGGGTTAAGAAAGAAATTTATTTGTTGTACCCAATGTAATAAAATTGTTGTGTGTGAGTGAATGTCAGTATAAAATGTTGCTTGTACGTATGAAAGATTGCCAACCAATTATTGTCAAATCATGATAAGTTTGGAAAAAACCAACCCAAAGTGACAGTGCGCGTGTGATATTGTCGAAATAACCGTGTGTCGCGTGTGCTACAAACCTGCCCCAGTCGTCAGCAGCCTCGGCCACACTCCTGCTCAATATGAACTAGGTGAGTTACTATCATAAATAATACGTCTAAATATTTGATTAAGTAACCAACTTTTAATAAAATGATAAGGACCTAACCTCAAACAATGTTAGTTATGACGCATCTACAATCAAACGCAACCGCTTGTCGGACTCGTAACTACGCATTAACGTAATTTTATCTGTTTACAATAGCTTACGCAAACACAATCGTATGTCGGAACTGTCGGACCCGCTTGTCGGGAGGAGATGAACATTGTCCATCTCTTGCGTTTATGTAGTTGTGCTGGCTTGCATTCAACCAATAAAAACAAATATGGATGGACTACTAAAATCAAATAATATGAAGTTATTTGGTCTATGACAACAACTCTTGGAAATGTATAGTTAAGAACACAGGATTTTCAATTAAAATCATATGTATTTAACTATTTATTTCTTATTTGAAAACATTAATATGAATTTGACTTTTATAGTCATCTTTGCTGTTTGTTTCTATTGGTTGAAATTACGTCTTGCAACTTTTCATTGTAGACATTCTATTTTGTATTTAAGAAAAGCATAATTACAAATGCGTTTGCTATTGCATAATTGCGAGTCCGACAAGCGGGTAAGTTGGTTGTAGACGGGCCGTTAAGGGGTTGCAATACTATGTATCACACATTTAAGACCTTATTTATTACCAAACAAAATAATTAAATTTTATCATATATTTTACTTGTGAACAAATAATATAATAATAATATTTAGCACCGCGTCCTACTACACTTTCGGGTTATACGCTTTAAGTACTAATTACGCTAATGGGTTAGGAATTGGGAAGGTTGAATTATAGGAAGTGAACCCGCATTTGCGTGGAGGGAGAGTGGAAAACCATTTAGGAAAAACCACCCCCAGTTCACCCGACCGAGATTCGAACCTTGATCTCCCCGTCCTCAGCAGTTGAGCTTCAACACGACAAGCACGTTAGCCAACTACGCCACCGAGGCGGGTACTTGTGAACAAAGATAGTACGTTAGGGAAGAAACGAAAGAAACAAAAAGTTAGGTACCTACTCACTAATTCACAGGATACCTACAGGGCATGTGTCTCATTCACAAACACACAATACACCTAAAACAGTATTCTGAAGAATAACCGGGCTGGATATAGTGTGAGCCACTTATACACACATCATTAGCAATTTTCTGATTGTAACGAAACAATGTTGTGAAGAAATTCTTTAAAAACTCACCTAGGCCTAATTGTTATTTTTATGCATGGTTTTATAGATAGGTAACCATGATATTTATTTGATCACACATGAAAAATTAGGTTAAGCTTGGAAATGTTTATTTATTCACACTTAAAAGATAATCAAATATCCAAAGCTATTATTTATGCTTTTAGTGAGGATTACTCCATCTAGATATTATATTCTGAAAATTGAAAGGTCCCGGGTTCAATTCCCTTGTCCAAGTGTCATTTTTCAATATCCAGAATTTATTTTTAATGTTTAAAACATAAAACATATTGTGCAGAAGAGATGTTTGACAATCTGCTCACACACAGTTGAGAATTGTGACAATCTACTTTTGATTGTCTTGTTAAATGAGGTTTTGAGGTTTTTAATCAAGATAATAAAACAATAACTACTCATATACAAGATGTATGTTTGTTACTTACAGAATAAAACTCTAGTAGGCCTGGGTCCTACTTATTAACACTTAATATGTAGGCTATTATTAATAAATACGTGAAAACACCATTGGGGATAATCTAAGTTGACCATTGGGGATAATCTAAGTTGACCATTGGGGATAATCTAAGTTGACCATTGGGGTATAATCTAAGGTGACCATTGGGGATAATCTAAGGTGACCATTGGGGATAATCTAAGGTGACCATTGGGGATAATATAAGGTGTCTGAACTGTTCTAGGAAAGTTTAATCAACACAAGGAACTTTTTTGAAAATATTTTTTTACCAATACATACGATTATCATGTTATTATGGTTTTGGGTTTTCCAACTATCGAGCTGTGCTGTAATTATATTATTATAATTTAATATGGCCAAAGCTTAGATTAGATTATTCAATCTTATATTTTTTTCCAATTATATTGTTCCTGAAAGTTGCTTGGCAGTAAATTAATAATAAATTCTAATAAATTTTTTTCACGATTTAGAATTTTTCTTCCAATATTTATTTTGTTATAGTCAGAAATTTGTCTATGTTGTTGTGCGTATTAAATGCTAGAAAACAAGTTTCTAATAAATTGACCAATATCCCCAATAATAATTATCTTCGAAACTCACAACATTTATCTACAACAACCATATTAGACCTACACTTTTTTTTTGTAGCATACCCAAACAATGTTCTTGAGTAACAAATGTATTTTTATCTTTGTAAAAACGCCAATTAATGAAGTTACACTTAAGTTCACAGAGTTTTCCATCACTTGTTCAATTCCTATTGCTACCATATCCAAGTGTAAAAGTTAGATGGCAACACAAATATTAAAGCCCAATTTAATGTTAAGGCCTAAATATAGGCTAATAATACTGTTCTTAGGTACCTAAACTAAGTTAACCTTACCTTGCATGCATTATTAAATTGAAATTTCAAATAACTTAAGTGATCAAATAAATAATTTAATTTCTATAAGAAACATTGATTTCAAACAACGCAAAGTAGGCCCTCTCATGGGTCAAAATTATAATACAAAGAACATAGGCCTAATATGGTTAATATTTAAGCTTCTGGATGTTTCTTGTGTGATTTTAGTTAATTTGGTTTTAATTTTGGGCCTATAATTAATCAAAATTAACAAATTTAATAATATGTCTATAGGCCTACCAGTAACTTACTGTATTAGATTTGCCTTATTTTTGGATAAGTAGGGCTAATAACAATGAAATTCAATATTATTCAAAATCTTCCTTCATTAAAGGTAAGAACCGTGATAATATCAAAACTATGGAAAATTTGAAAGTTAACTGTAGTTTAAACATTAGTTTATTCCTTTAAATTTGTGACTTCATCTACCAGTAACTGGTGCGGCATTTGTAATCCGTAGAGTTCAGACATCTAGATACTTGTGTGTGCTTACATGTATCATGTTATTTCATTAGTAAATGTTCTAGATTTCTTCATAAAAACATAATCTTGTCTCATTTTTAAGAGTTGGGTTTGCTATGAAAAAAGGAGAAATGTGGTCATTGTAGATAATTATTGCATGTTTGTAACAATAAAAATTCTTTGGGACACAATTTTAGTTGAGCCATGTGTTTCTCAAACTTAATTTTTTTTTTCAATCACCGCAACATGGCTTACTGAAATCTCATATCTTTGGCGAGTTAATTTGTTAATTTTGTGAAAATATTTAAAACCTTTAAAACAAATTATTTATATAGGTAATGTATATAGGCTATGGTGTATCATTTTGTCGTACTTATCAATTTGTTAAGGTTAGTTTAATCATCGAATGTTGATATTTTGGAAATAAGTAGGTCTAATAGGCCTAAATAAAATCTTAAATAGGTAGGCCTACTCCAGTCTATATGATGGGTACTACTACAAGAACACATTTTATTCTCGAAGGAATTAAATTAAATTAAAAATCAAAGGGAGTTCTTTTGTTTGCCAACATGTTGTTATTATGAAGGATAGAGGTGCACAAACCATTTCAAGTCCTTTATATACACTGGGTCTAGTATGCAAACCATTTAATTTTGAAAGTAAAAAATAAATAAAAAAATACCAAATATTGGTATAAATGATAGTAGACAAATAAAAACAAAATCTGTGATTATTAAGATGATCTAATTATAAATTTAAATAATAACTCAACTCGTCTATTTCGCAGTGTATCATTCAGTTATTAAGTTATAATTCCTCAACTTTTCCTGAGATGCTTGAACCTCGGAATCAGCATAAAATGCCCACCTAAATAAATATACATACTAGAGATGGGATGAATCCTGTATTTTTCAAATCTTGAATTTAAACTTGAAACCTCAAATCATTAAAAAATACTTAATCTGAATAGGAAAATAATATTTAAAATATAATTTAAGGCTTCGTATCACTCATGTCATCAACAGCGACAAAGAAAAACCCAGTTCCATGCCTACGTGGGCTAATGCGCTACTCTTGCGCTAGACTAGACTGCCGATGATGGGGAGATCGAGGTTTGAATCTTGGCTGGGTGTACTGAGGCTGGTTTTTCCAAAATTGTTTTACACTCTCTCCACACAAATGTGGGTACACTTCCTATAAATATGACCCCCCTTGTTCCTAAAACATTAGCATAATTAGCCTAGTACATAAGTGTATTACCCTAATGGGTAGTAAAACACAGTGCTAAAAAAAGAGAGAACACTTATTTAGTAAATTAATAAAATTTAGTTTTTTTAAATAATCTTTGTTACTCTTCCAACTACACTAGTTTAACCCGCTTTGGTGGCCTCATGGTCTGAGGTGTCACTCTGTTTTAGATTAGTCTGCTGATGATGGGGCGATTGAGGTTCAAATCCTGGTCAGGTGGACTGAGGTTGGTTTTTACATGCTCCCACCATGCAAATGTGAATGTGAATGTGAAGAGGAGAGTGGGGTTTAAATGCCGGTCGGGTTTATTGAGGGTGGTTTTCCCTAGATGTTTTACTCTCTCCTTTCATGCAAATGTGGTTTCATTCGAAGGAATAAAGTTCTCGAGCGTCCCATTTCTAGTATATACCCAACCCAACTCTGGATCACATTAAAAAAAGTATGTTATCAGGAAAATATATTAAATAACCAAACAACATTAGAAATATTTAATAATTACTATATATTTCTTGAAGGTGCTTTGGCCAACTACTCCTTTCGGATATTACTCTCAGGTGACTGGAAATATCATCATGCCCAAAGTATATTTTATTTCTACATTAAATTGAAAGCAACTCAGCTTCTTGCATCGACTAATATTTAATAAGATTAGTTTAATTTAACAAATCTGATAATAATGACACTAACCTCCTAGACCTTTTCTTTGCTAATTCACACCACCCCTTGGTAACTCAAAGTTCTCAATCTATAGTAAATATTGCTGTAGCTCATTCACCCTTATTGATTACCATACACTAGATGTATCCATTGCTACTAAAAATAATGCTACCTCCACCACATATATTGACTATGCTCGTGGTGATTACCCCAACCTTTACAATGACCTGGTCACTGTTGATTGGTCTTGTGTTTGTTCAACTACCAATGTTAACTTTGCCACAGATAATTTTTGCCTATTTAGTCCACAGGAAAACCAAAAATATATTCCTCAAATTAGGTTCCATTTTAAATTCCTCCAAATAACCGAATTGGTTTTCTTCTACACTTAAATACTATATGGGAGGGGGGGGTGGGGATATTTTTCAAAAGCTTAAACATATGAATAATAGTAAATTCTATTCACAATTCTCACACTTTCATAAATTAGTTAAAAATACTTTGATTGTACAGTAGACCTGTGGCTTCTTTGGTGCTGACTGACAGCTCTGAAAAGTAACTAGACCAAATTATCTATACCTATGCTGAACCATATGATCTGCGAAAACATGTGTTTAGCAGCTGTCACTTCCGACAGTCAAATATTTGATCTATACAAGGAAACTATATTACTGTTTTATTTATTGTTGACCTTGATATATTAATGACCTAGGGCCAGTTTCATAGTCAAGTTTAGTACGCCTCAAGTGCGGTGCTACACTAAGTACATGACGACACCTACCTAAACCAGAATGGAATGGGTCAGCTTCCTATGCGAGAACGGCCCATTCCATTCGAGTTTAGGTAGGTGTCGTCTTGTATTTAGTGTAGCGCCACACTTGAGGCATACTAAATTTGACTAAGAAACTGGCCCTATTGATTATTAATTTTTTCTAGAATATTTTTTTTTTAAATCTAGCATTTAATCTCATATTAGTTTTTATTATTTTAAATAAATAGTTTTTAATACATTTTTTTATTTTAAAAATAATGTTTAATATTTTTTACAGATAATTTTTTGTTAATATAATTATTAACAACATTATATATGTGAAAAACCTGAATGTGTAGTATTACACAGAGGTAAAAAGCCACTGTCATAAACCTTTTTAGCAATATTACAACATATTAGAAAACATTCTAAAGTAGTTTAAAGTAAGAAGTGGTAATGAAGTTAAGACTTAGATAGAAAACTCAGGAATAGCTATAACAAAATATATATAAAATTTCAATAGAATGAATTAGATAGTTTTAGAATTGGTATGTGAATTAAGTGACTTTTAATATTCAAAAGATTGATTATATTTTGCTTTTAATCAGCTACAAAATGTTATGTATAATTTTTTTTAATAAAGTGATACATCATCAACTGAATTAAAACATGGGTTGACAAGTCTAAAATACAAAAATAACATATTAAAATTTATTTACAAAACTTGGATACAACATATTAAGGACAAAAACAAAGTTGAACGATCAACAGTTTCGTAAATTAGGTAATAAAATTTTTTCCAAGGATAACACGCTCACACACATAATATTCACAAAAGAACACACAGATTACAAACAAGCCGAATTAATATTAAAAAAAGACACTGTATTAGTCAAATTTGCAATAAAATTATTAACGGTAGCATAGGCATGCCTAAATACAAATCAATAGTATGCAATCTATAAAATATTTTGTTCTTCAACTTGTTGACTCACGTACGTGGTTTTATTAACTGTATTTTATACGATAATTCACTGTTATGATGTATATTTAAAATTGTTAGAATTTGGTTATGAGAATAATCGTTTGGTTGGTTGTTTAGTATTTAAGTTTTCTTTTGCTGTTTAATTCTAATTAATTATTAAAAGCAAGAGAACGTTCAAAGTGGCCTTATATGGTGAAAATAAATATGGCCACTGGATAGAAGCTATAGGTTGATTTTGGTAGGAAGAACAGTAGAAGTTAGTAACTAAAGTTACTAAAACAATTTTAAAATATTCATACATCAAGTCGTGATATCTGCAGTTGTCACTTTTGATAGATATTATTAATACCTATAAAATAACACAAATAAAATAGTAAAATGTTATCAATATTGGTCGCAAATAAATAAATTTGAATTTCCCCTACTGTTCTTCCAACCAAAATCGGGGTATACGCTGCCAGTTCATGACGTAGAGGAACATGTGGCAGGTTGGACTACGAGTTGTATTAATACTCTTGTTTATAAAACTTAAACTTTATATTATTTCACAAACATTTTGTATGTTTTTTACTCTCTATTATCACAGACCATTTATTTATGTTAAACTGTGGGCCTGGGTTCAATCCTCGGTCCCGGCACAGATTTATCTGATTACCAAACCCTTCCTTCACCTCTGACAAGACATCTTGTGAATGTGGGGAATTCCAGGCCTCCACCGTGGTTCGGATCCCACGTTAAACTGTAGGTCCTCCATTTCATCTCACAATCACCCTACCATTACACATTAGTGAAGGTGTGTACAGCCCAAACAGGTAGTAAGACACGGTGCTAATAGTAATAATACTAATAATACTAATACTAATTGCAAATCAGTTTGAGACCTACTTTCATTCCGTGTATAATTTAGCCTTACCCGTCTTACTCTGCCTCGTTATTGAAACTAGCATGTCCTTGTATCCATGCCACATTACATCCTTGTATGTTGTTAATGCTCTCAAAAAGTTGAGTTTTACTTTATGTGCTGGGACGGATGGAATTCTAAGTTTTATTGTTAGGCTGTGCCAGCATTTTCAGTCCTTCGTTAACCCATAGCTTTAACATTAGCTTGTCAAATGAAACTTTTCCCCTTAAATGGAAACAATATGTTGTCATACTTAGGCATTTATTAAAAAGGGGAAAAATAATTTTTTATAATCATAGACGTATCTATTAAATACTTTCTCTTAAGTATTCGAGAAAATAACACATGAATATACTTTTCTCCACTTAAAGAAAATACTCCTAGAAAAACATGACTTTATAAATAATAAATCTACTTTCACATGTTTAGTAGTAGAATTTCTGGGACATGTTGCCCCTCAAGTCTCTACTCAAGGTTAGGTTGATGGTATTTATTTGCACCAAAGTAAGGCATCTGACTTAATTGTCAGCATAGAATTATTCTCTCGAAACTTGGTTCCTTTAGCCTTTCTCACTCATGTGTAAATTGGTTCAGCAATTATTTGCATGAAATATCATTCACTATTAAAATAGATTCACACACCTCCAATACATTTTCAGCCCCTTGCAGTATACCTCAAGGTTCTAACTTGGATTATCTTCTATATAATATGTTTATTGATGAACTTGATAAATATTTAAACTCATCTAGTTATTTACTCCTTGTGGATTATGTGAAACTACTATTTAACATTATCAAATTAATTGCAGATTGTATTTTACAATGGTCTATTGAAAATGGAATGTCTATTAATAAATCAAATACTAAATACATTTCTTTTATTAGGAAAACTAATCCTATAATATCTAACTTATAAATTATCCAATGATAACATAATTCGCTCCTTTTGTTTAAATTATTTTAGGTGTTCTCCTGGACAACAAACTCTACTTTCACTATCATGTTGATCATTATAATATCTTAATAATTGTAATTACTTGGATTTGTTAAATTTATTACTTCATAATTTAAGAAAGTTGACTGTTTTTTATGTCTGTACTATGCCCTGGTTAGATCTAAGATGAATATGCTACTGTTGCTTGGAATTCCATCACCTTAACTGACACTCAGGTTGGAAAACATTCAAAGAAAATTTGTCGCTGTGTGCTTCAATACATCCTTTACTAACCAGATTTATTTTGATTACTACAGAATTCGAAACCTATTAAGGCTCCAAACTCTCTTCTCACAGTGACTTAATTGTGATACTCTTTTTGCTTTTAATATTTTCACTAGCAAGATGTCATGTAAATTTGCCCTTGATAATGTAGGTATTCATGTATCTGCTAGGGTCTCTCTCCAAAATTTTCTCTCAACAACTCTAAGGTGGGCCTCTTAGGGCATTGTATCCACAGCACTAATTAGAAAATTGTCAAATTCAACTTTTATCATAAAAGAAAAGCCAAACTCAAAGAGTTATTTAAGGAACTACCTTATAACTAATTTATCCTGTAGAGGTTTTGCCTCTCAAATATTTAAAATCAAGTTAATTCTTATTTATTTGTTTGCTTATTGTTACTGCATTTTAAATAATTATGCTTTTACTACTCCATTATTTTATTGTTATTTCATCCTTGTTTTGTGACTATTCATCAGTACATGGAACCTATCAACTTTTGAGTAAGCTACAAAATTTCTACGAAATTAAAACATTTTTACAGTTTTAATCTTTCATGTCACACATAACAAGTAAGCTACATACTATTAATATAGTAGTAGCACCTACAATTGATAATTTAAAAAAAATCAATTCATGTGTTTCTTGAATGTAATTATTGCCAAGCGGATGATAATTTTTAGGTTAAGTAAGCCTACTGAGCAAATAGCAAGCACAAAAATCTTTCAAATTAGCATGAATCATATAATATCTTTTGCTATTAATGATATATTAGGTTTAGTCAAAATGTCTTGAATTGAATGGAGGCTTCATTATTTCAACCAGTGTAAAGAAGTTGAATTAAAAATATCCTGGAGGAAACTATCTTCATTAAAATAAGACAGCTGCAGGCTCTAATCATCATTTCCCCCCTTTACAGTAGGCCTATTAATTGTTTTAATTATTCTTAGTAAATGTGGCATATAGCACCAAACAACTTATGCCAGAATGTTATTTTGTTAACATGAGAGGAAAAAACTCTGGCTTTTGTTTCAGTGTTTATGTACAAAATTAATAGGTTTTTTTGAGCCAAGTACGGTAGACCTTTTGTATTTAGCACCACATCTTACTACCCATTCAGGTTATACACTCCTATTTTGTTCTTAATCTTAATTAAATTCCCATGCATCATCCTGTTTTAGGACAGGGGAGAAATAAAAAATATAATTTAGATAAACCCAGCATTTTTATGGAGGGAATAGAGGAAACCATTTTGGATAAGTCATCTCAATATACCCACCGGGATTCAAATCCCAACCTCTCTATCATAGTAAAACCCGACAAGATGAGACTCGTGCTTTTGTCCATGTGACCACCAGTGTGTTTCAGGGCAGTTTTTAATTTTGGTTTCACTCATGAATAAGGATGTGAAATAAGTATCGATACTCTACTAATATCAATATTTTCCTTTTAATACTAGTAATTTATTACTCAATACTTTTACTGATATTAGTACTCACTCCGATATCGGATCAGTATCGAAATAAATAACTTTTTTGTTATCTTCACTCATGCTTTGATTAAATGTTTACTATGGTTAAAGAAAGATACAAAATTGATTTAAAAAAATATATTAATTATATTTAGCTATTAAATAATTTTCCATCAGCTAAATTTTCTGAAAGCTGGTATGGTAAATCCTTTTATAATATTTGTTTTGCAATACTATTTAGTATACCTTCCAAGTTCCAACACATAACATAGACATGATAGACATAGATATATTATAATATGGTTAAATCATTATAATTTCCTATGTTTAAATAAGTATTAAAATACTACTACCACTACCATTATTATTATTATTTTTATTATTATGACGCGGTTTTTGATGACCTTAAAATTGCCAAAAAATGACCTAAAATATTTGATCGAAATTCCATAATATGATGTATTTATTACATCAGTTAGGATTTACATTATACATGTAAGCAAAAATATCTCTCCTCCATTTTCAGTTTTTCCTCAATGTGGACTCGTTTGGAATAGAATGACCTGTATACACTCCCAGGAAATCCTTTAGTTTAACATTGCCATTTCTCAGTTTCCACAGAGGAATGTTCACAGATACCAGAACATCACACAATTCTTTATAAAATGTTGAAGATTTTTATTAATTCGTGAATGCATTTTGTGCAAGTAATAATTGAGAGGTTTGATTTTTATCGATATTTTGGATACCACGGATATGTTGTTGCGACTGATATGCTGTTGAAGGGTTACATCTTTTATCTGATGCCAGCCACTTTCATTTCACATATTTTACAGAAAAGTATTTCACTCTCTGTAAAAAAAAATATCCTCTATAAATTCAATAACACTTTGCCTCAAATGACTCGCTTTAGATTGTTTGGCTTAAAGCATTCTAAATAAACATAAAATGATTGTAAACGAATAAATATTACATGCACTTTCTAAATGGAAATTATGCATTTAAAATCTTTTGACAGCTAAAATCATGTTTTCTACTTAGCATTGGAATATAAATACTTGCTTTAAAAGAGATAGCTCCCCATCGCCCTGCAGCACTTTCCAAACATGATATAATGAGTGACTCGGTACAGAGTTCATTTTTAACTCTAAAAATTGCTCTCCCCTCCCCCTGTAACACCGTCCAAGGTGTAGTGACGGTCTCACCAGCAATGTGGATTTCTTAATCACGAAGGTAAAGGGGCACAAAGTTTATTTGAACTCATACATTATCTTCTTCAGTCAACAAGTGTGTGGTAAAACATCTGATGTTTGAATATTCATGTCTTATAAAAGCACCGATAATTCGATATTTAACCTTTTAAAGTCATTTTAAAACAATTTTAAATTTTCTTTCCAAAAAAATGCTTGAAAATGACTTATTAAATAAAACAAGCAAGAGAACCGACTTAATAATCCAAATTAGCAAAACCTGACCAAAAATTACCTATAAAATATAAATTTCTACAAACAGGGAAACATGAACAGAGTTTATGTACAAATGAGCATTGTCTCTGATGGACCGAAGCAAAGAGGACATGTCATCAAAATCTGGGCGCTGATTATTATTACTATTATTATTATTATTAAGTTGAAATTATTAGGTACTTGATAAAAAAACATTTTTCAGAATTAAAATTTCGATACCTACACTTTAATTAAGTACAGTATCTATACTTATTTAAATACCACATCCCTACTCATAAATTATCTTTTTGTGCATTTTCTCTTAGCTTCCCTCCTCATATTTACTAATTGATATTATTTTTTATCTTACTATTTTTTTGCATTAAATACATTTAAACAATTTTTGTTAATGGATTTTGAGATGAAAAAGGAAGAATTTGGAACGAAACATACCAGCATGTATGTGGAGTAAATGGGAAAACATTTAGGAAAAATTACTGGCGCTACATTGTCCAGGATTTGAATTTATAGTTCCATCTTCATCAACCCAACCAAAGTACACCTTAGACCAAGGATGTCAAACTTGTGAGCAGCATGTAGCCCTATCAATGAATTTATCCAGCCTGCGAATATTCTTCTTTTTATATGGTAGACATAGGCTACAACATACGACCTTTGCAAATGTGATGTTTGGGAATTTGTAATGATTTGTAAAAATCTGAGGTTGGCTTACCAAATTTGTATTCTCTCTGCGACATAATTCAATCCTCAAAAGTTGTTGAATTTGCGTGCCCAATACATGTACAATACTTGGCAGCACATGAGTGTGAACAGTTTGTTTTTTTCACTCACATGAAATTGAACCATACACCTGAGATATCTTGGCTAACAAGGACACATTTTTCAACAATATTATTATTATTAGCACCGCGTCTTACTACCCGTTCGGGTTATACGCACTTACGCTAATGTGTAATGGTAGGGTGTTTGTGAGATGAAATGGAGGACCTACAGCTTAACGTGGAATCCGAACCACGGTGGAGGCCTGGCATTCCCCACATTAACAAGAGGTGAAGGAAGGGTTTGGTAATCAGAGAAATCTTTGCCGGGACCGGGGATTGAACCCCGGCCGCCAGCATAGAAGTCTGACACCATAACCACTAGACCGCCAGGTCACCTTTTCAACAATAATTACAAGATGTAGAGCTTGACGACCACACCATTGCAGTGGCAACTCCGCTTTGATTGTGCAGGTATAAGTGCACTGTTTATAATTCCACACAAAATAGGGTTTCATATTATTTAATTCAATTAGATAGTACTGTATTGCTCCACACATTGTAGTAGGGTTGTGAAAAGTCCACTTTTTCAATTCGAAGCATATTCGAATCAAATACATGATATGTTCTCGAAGCCATACCAAAGTTTGAATATTTGTTGTTGGTTGTTTTATGCTCGGAAAAAATATTGGTTGTTTATATAACTTTATACCTTAAAATTAATTGGAAAATGTTTTTATTGTTCAATTGTTTGTAGTATTTAATTTAATAAATCAAGCTATTATTACAACTTATAATTCAATTACTTCAGATTTTCTGCAAATTAATACTGTCTTGTACTGTACATAACATCTCAGAATGGCAGTAATTGGCCCTTATTGGTGAAGATTCGTAATTGTAGGCGCCGAATATTTCAGGAGCCAAGTTGAAACTGAAATGTATCTCTAAGCCAAATCAAAGCTTTGCACACCCTTGCATTGTAGTATGATGTCATCACATTGGTTATGCCCATTCTCTTTTCTATTCCACTTGTGAGTTTGACTGTTAGCGGTGTCCTTATACTTCTACTCAATTGTTGGTGCGGGCAACCATCTGAGCATGCACATTGAATAAAAGAGAATTTGTTGACCTAACTAGTGAGTTTTAAAGTGTTGCTTTAACATGTGGCCTGGTGTGCAACTTCAGAGAAAACTTAAATACTTGTTTTTGAGTTATGAGTATAACTAAGGCATTGCCTATCAAGCTTTAATAATTTTTAAAGTGCAATTATTCTCTTTTGATTGTCCCAAAATTAATGTCAGCAGTTTGTATTTGTTACAATTCGTAAACACAGGTTGACAAGTTGTAAAACAATAATTCTCGGATCTGATTGGCGCATTTTTTCGTTGTTTTGTGGTCGGAGAAGAAATGGATACAAAGTGGTAAGACAAATTTATATCAGCCTTCAACCAAGCTAATCTTCCAAAAATTCCAGGTTACAAACCTGTGAATACAGATTGCATTCCTTCCTACCCTCACCTTGGCCCCGTTTTTTTCTTTCAACCACAGCTACATACCTGTAGTAAGTGTAGTCAGTAGCAGATAAGAATGCAAGTTATAGTTGGTAGGTCAAGTGTTGTGTAAGAATGGCTTTCAGAAATTTTCACCCATAAAATTAAGTTTGTTTTCATTAATACAGGGCTTTTAGGGGTAGTCCCTTAAAGTCCTTTATTTAAAAGTTGCTTGCTAAAAGTAACTTTTTTTACATTATGGTCCTTAAGTCCCTTTTTCTTGATAAGAATTACTAATAAATTGATGAAAAATACTATAAACTTTTACAGAAAATAAATTGATGTAAATTGCTTTACAGTTAGTAATTTATCTTTCTTACAATTCATATAATATCAGAACGTGTACGGTTTGATCATATTCATGTTTTAATATGATGAATTTTGGTGTCATTTTATTTAAATTTTGGTCCCCAATAAAGTAAACTGAGGGGACCTTTGAATATAGCTTGTGCTTCAATTGAAAGAAAGTTTTCAACATCAGCTCTAGTGCTAACAAATGATAAAGCAGCAATGAATAAATTATGGAATCAACACTAGGCTAAACATTTTGCCTGGAATGAAGAGATACTAGAATAGAGTTTCTTTGGTACCCATTACTAGTTTACTTTTGGTTATGGTTAGAAATGGTTACCATAGTTATAAGACTGTATTAGAACAATACAATATTAATTAAGAAAGACTGAGGAAAGATACAAAGAGAAAAGTAGTAAAGGTAGCGCTAAAGCATAGGGCAGAGAAGCACATGATTTAACAAACTATTCAAATAGCTTAATAGAAAAGAATAAAGGAAATAAAAAAGGAAAATGCTGCTGATAAATTGATTGAAGAAGCTACTAAGAAACTAGCTTCAGCAGTTAAATGGAAGAACAATGAAGAATTGAGCATTGCACAAGCGATGTTTTATGAAGTTAAGGCTTTAAAGACAAATTAATGTGAGTCCTCTCAACAAAATAAATAATTTTAGCTGCAAACATAATTGAAAAGAAGTTTTCAAAATATCGTCATACTTCAATAAACAACTTAAAAGATTAAGACACAAAAGATGAAAACCAAAACAAACTTAAGTTATGTTTAAATTTGAAGGATACATTAATATACATTGTACTTTGCTAATGTCCTTTATAGCTTTCTATAACCAAATTTCTTTTACACAGATATTAGCTTGCTCTTCTTTGATTTACACTTCATAAAAATGTTCACTTTATTAGTAAATTTAAAAAAGAATCGCCAAAAGTTTTATTAATTTCACTTATTGTGCAGTATCTAAAACCTGTTATATTTTTGATAATCATTACTTTCATTTGGCAATACTAAATAATATGTATAATAATCTGTAATCTAATACCAGTTTTGTAAAGAATATTCCACTTTGTTACCAAGCAAACGTTTAATGATATAACCCGCCTCGGTGGCGTAGTTGGCTAACGCACTTGTCGTGTTGAGCTCAACTGCCGAGGACGGGGAGATCGAGGTTCGAATCTCGGTCGGGTGAACTGGGGTTGGTTTTTCCTAAATGGTTTTCCACTCTTCCCTCCACGCAAATGCGGGTTCACTCCCTCTGATTCAACCTTCCCAATTCCTAATCCATTAGAGTAATTAGTAGTTAAAGTGTATAACCCGAACGGGTAGTAAGACGCGGTGCTAAATATAATTATTATTTAATGATATAAAATAAATGTAAACTATTCCCCATCCAAGAGTTTATCTGAAATGTTTTATAATAGAGGGCCAACTTATTTATTTCATAATAATAATAATGAAAACTAACAAAAATCCTACAAATTATACTTTTTGGTGTGAAATCTTATGAAAATAAGGACTTAATATAGTGGTTTCCAACCTTTATCAGAGTGTGACCCCAATTTTTGCCTCTGAGATAGTCACGACCCCTTGCAATTGAATACTCGATTTTTAATTGATATAAAATTATTATTACATGTTAACAATGTAAAAAGAAATTAAACATCAGCTGCGCACATTTAGTTGTATTTTTGAGCCTGCATTGATGCACCTTGGCACTCGTGAAGAAATAGCCAATCTGAGATCCGGCTCTATGCTAAGCTGATTCCTATATTTAGTTTTAAGGGCAGCCATAGCAGATGAGATGTTGCGTTGAGATGTTAAAAATATTAAGTCTTTCAAATGTGTCAGCAAGATGGGCTAGTTTGCACAAGAAACTGTTCTTATATATCTCATTTTTATTCTCGGGATAGTCACAGCTGTCTTTGAGATAAAGACTAATGTCATCCTTCAGTTGAAGCACCCTTGCAAGCAATTTCACAACCATCATGCAACATATTAGTATAATAGAGCGCTGTGTTCAGCCCCTGTTCCCTCGCATAAAGCACCAAACAAACGTGACTTAATGTGGGTCACTATTTTAATGATGGAACTAAATGCAACACTTATTTATTATTATTATTATTATTATTATTATTATTATTATTATTAGCACCGCATCTTACTACCCGTTCGGGTTATACGCACTTACGCTAATGTGTAATGGTAGGGTGATTGTGAGAAGAAATGAAGGACCTACAGTTTAACGTGGAATCCGAACCACGGTGGAGACCTGGCATTCCTCACATTCACAAGATGTCTTGTCAGAGGTGAAGGAAAACACTTAGTTCTGTACTCATGTTTATTTAGGCAAGTGACTCCTTGTGGCTTAGACAGTGAGTCCAGGTGGCTTTGGGAACCTTCCCTTTTACGCAAACTTGTAAATGACTCCTGTCTCCAGACATGGCAGGAGCACCATCACTGCACATCCCAACACAATTTTCCCACTTCATCTCACTTTCTGTCAAAAAACTGAATAAGAATGTGTCTCACAACAATTTTAAACAATACTGGTGTAGTTTGGCTGGACACCCTAGAATAAGTAGTACATGTTCTCAACCTGACACGCTTTGATTTTTATGAAATTTTCTTTTCTTTGGTGTTCTTATTGATTTTTTTTTTAGCATTGCGTCTTACTACTTGTTTGGGTTATATGCTTATGTACTCATTACGCAAGTGGTTTTAAGGATTAGGAAGGTTTTATAAAGAGGAAGTGTACCTGCACTTGTGTGGAGGAAAAGTGGAAAACTACCCTAAATACACCTGACCGTGTTTTGAACCTTGACCTCCCCATCATTGGCAGTTTAGTAATAATTCATGTAATCTTATATTTATTGACTTATTAATTCTTTAATTCGATATTTATTTTATGGTTTTTGATGTATGAGCATCAAATTTAAAAATAGTGATGAATTTGGTGACATGGTACATGATTTACAAAATGGGTTCTAACTACAATACTGTTTAACATTATAATTTACATAATTGACCCATTTTAAAGTTCTTTTGAAGTGCTTTAAAATGATAATAAAAACATTAACATTAAATACTTAGAATTTCTCAAAATCGTTTGATTTAAAATGAGAACTAAAATTTCATAAGGAATGTACTTCTTAAAATGTTCCTCTGGTGAATCTCCTAAGTGTCGCTAATGAGTGGTCTGACTATATATTCCTCTAGTTTCCTGATATTGTACAGTAAATCTTCTAGAAGTTGCTAGTGAGTGGTCTGACTATATATTCCTCTAGTTTCCTGGTATTGTACAGTACATCTTCTAGAAGTTGCTAGTGAGTGGTCTGATTATAATATAAATTATCCTCTGGTAATCTGGTTACTTGCTATTTCCAGTACGTCTCCTAGGTGTCGCCAGTGAGTGGTCTGACGAGATATTTTGGGTTACTTGTTAATGTACAGTACACCTCATAGGTGTCGTTAGTGAGCGGGCCGGCCAGTTCCGCAAACTGCCACCAGATTGCAACCTTTTCGCTGTGTATTGATGTTTCTTGTAAGTGGATCTACTTGACATTTGCACCGCCCAAACCACTGGTACACTACAATTTTAATAGGAGGAACCTTATCTGGCTATTAGAAAAGCATCTAGATCTACTTTCTTGAATTCATACGTCGAGTCATATGATCAGCAGCTTTCACTTTTGATAGATGTTGTCAATACCTATAAAACAACAATAAAATAGTAAGCTTTATCAATTTTGGCTGCAATAAAAATTCGTTTTTAACAGATAATTTCTTTGAAAATTCTCCTTTAGTTTAGGTATGCATTTGTTTACCTTCTAACATTTTATTATCTTTAATAATAATTAGGCTGACCATATAATACATCTCGTTTTGAACGTGAAACCTCCGTGTTTTTGGTATATCCCGTCGTTTTAGGAAAAATATCATTTTTTACTGCATTTATAAAAACTTTAAAATATGCATTATATCGGTCAATCATATTCTATAATCAAGTTTTCATCCTCTCGTGTTGGACTAGACTGCCGAAGATGAGGAGATCGGGTGCACTGAGGGTGGTTTATCCCTAAATGGATTTCCACTCTCCTTCCACGCAAATGTGGGTGCACTTCCTCTCAATTAAATCTTAATCTCTAAACTATTAGTGTAATTAGGTGGTACATAGGCTTATAACCTTAACGGGTGGTAAGACGCGTTGCTAAAAAAAATACGTTTCCATCAGTAGCCGCTATAGTAGGAAGGAGTCATGCGTGTAACCAGAGGTAGAGAGAAGCGAGTTGATCACGACAGTTGCCCACTGAAAAAAGTCAATGAATTATTCAGAGAGGAGAAAAAAATCGTGTTGGCACTTGTTCTGTAGCGTCAGTTTTTGTTCTGCGCGCTCCAAGGCTGCAGTACTTACACGCATGTCGCATATTCATAAGTTTTTATTTTACATTTTTTTTAAGGTTTTAAGGCTCAATTTTTTTGCAATTTTTAGATATTTATTGCGTGAAGTAAATTCGTATGAAAACTACTCATGGTATGAGCATGATGAAACACAGTTCCTTTTTACATAAATTAAAAAGCTTTTTGTGGGTTGTGTGAAGAGATATTGTACATTTAATATTTTTATGTAATAAAACATCCTCTTTATGAACATAACCCCCCCTGTCCCCGTCCCGTTCTAGTCACAAGGAAAGGAAAACCTCATTAGCGGGGCCCCTAGCTATCTGCCTCATTCATACCCCTTCCTCTAAAAAAAACCTAATAATTTTGGTTTAATGTTATTTATTACCAATTTTCAGTCATATTAGGTATCGGGAAACGCTCTAAAAGGTAAAGAAATAGACTTACAAATAATAAAATAATAATAATAATAATAAACGCTAGAAGCCTTGTTGATTTCTCCTCAACCGTTCAATAGATTCTCTTCACCAACGAACTTGAACTGTATAAAGGAACAAAGAACATTTGTGCCAAGTTTGAAAGACAAAAATTTCCCACCCCAACTTGTTTTTTCCCCTTTGTCATCTAAGCAAGTGCGGGGGCCCTGTGTTGCTGCACCGCTTGCCCATCCCTAAGATAACCGGTGACCCGGTGGTCTAGATGACAGCTCGAAATGTTACTAGAAGTAATCCCTAATATATCACTACGCCAACAGCTGACATCTATCACTTTGGATG